>SJYT01008114.1:0-44742 GCA_006410635.1 Cephalophus harveyi
TGAGAGCTTTTCTTGTGAAGAGTTTATTTTTATTTCATCTACATATATATATATATATATACATCCTAATATATGTGTGGTTTTATCTCATTTACTCATTTATCAGATATGTGTTTTACAAATATTTTCTCCCATTCTGTGGATTGTATTTTCATTCTCTTGACAGTGTATATCACAGAGCAAAAACGTCTAACTTAATGAAATCCAGTTTTCAATTATTCCTTCATAGATCATACCTTTTGTGTTGTATCTAAAAAATCTTTGCTAAACCCAAGTCATTTAGACTTCTGAATTTAAGCTTGTGATCCATATTGTGTTAATTATTGTGAAGGATGTCTCAATTTTTTTTTTTTATGCATGTGGAAGACCAGTTGTTCTAGCACCATTTGTTGACAAGTCTACCTTTTCTTCATTGTATGCGTTTGTTCAATAGTCAAAGATCAGTTGAGTTGGCTAGGATTAGTCTTTTTCTTCTCCATATAAACATTAAAAACAGTTTCTTGATAGCCACAGCATAACTTGCTGGGATTTTGATTGGGATTTAGTCAACCTTTAGATTAAGTTGGGAAGAATTTATATCATAACAATATGGATCCATGACCATGGAATATATACCATTTATTTAGTTCTTTGATTTGATTATAAGAGTTGTCAGTTTTTCTCTTATGAATGTTATACATATTTTGTTACATTTCTGCCTAAGGATTTTAATTTTGAAGTTGCTAAACTAAATTGTACTGTGTTTTTAATTTTATCCATTGGATCATGGCTGGTCCATGGGAAAGCAATTGAGCTTTATACATTAAATTTGTATCTGGAAAACTTGATATCATCACTTACTAATTCCAGAAATTTTTTGTTGATTAGTTTTGAATTTTCTACAAAGATGGTCATGTCATCTGTGAACAAAGACATTTCATTTCTTCCTTCCCAATCTGTATAAGTTTCATTTCCTTTTTTTGTCTTACTTGCATTAACCAAAGTTTCCAGTATAATGTTGAAACCAGAACTGAAAGAGACACATGTACCTCAATGTTCACCGCAGCACTGTTTACAATAACCAAGACACAGAAGCAACCTAGATGTCCATCAGCAGACGAATGGATAAGAAAGTTGTAGTACATATACACAATGGAATATTACTCAGCTATTAAAAAGAATGCATTTGAATCAGTTCTAATGAGGTGGTTGAAACTGGCGCCTACTATACAGAGTGAAGTAAGTCAGAAAGAAAACACCAATACAGTATATTAACACATATATATGAAATTTAGAAAGATGGTAATGATGACCCTATATGCAAGACANTATTACTCAGCCATTAAAAAGAATTCATTTGAATCAGTTCTAATGAGATGGATGAAACTGGAACCTATTATACAGAGTGAAGTAAGCCAGAAAGAAAAACACCAATACAGTATACTGACACATATATATGGAATTTAGAAAGATGGTAATGATGACCCTATATGCAAGACAGCAAAAGAGACACAGATGTAAAGAGCAGACTTTTGGACTCTGTGGGAGAAGGCAAGAGTGGGATGATTTGAGAGAATAGCATTGAAACATGTATATTACAATATGTGAGACAGATCGCCAGTCCAGGTTTGATGCATGACATGGGGTGCTCGGGGCTGGTGCACTGGGATGACCCTGAGGGATGGGGTGGGGAGGGAGGTGGGAGGGGGTTCAGGATGGGGGACACATGTACACCCATGGCTGATTCATGTCAATGTATGGCAAAAGCCACTATAATATTGTAATTAGCCTCCAATTAAAATAGATAAATAAATTAAAACAAAAAAAGAGCCTATGTTCAATACAGGATACAGGATGCTTGGGGCTGGTGCATGGGGATGATCCAGAGAGAGGATATGGGGTGGGATGTGGGAGGGGGATTCAGGATTGGGAGCTCATATACACCCGTGGTGGATTCATGTCAATGTATGTCAAAACCAATACAGTATTGTAAAATAAAGTTAAAAAAAAAAAAGAAAAGTGGTGAGAGATGACATATTTGCCTTGTTCCTGATCTTAGTGGAAAAGCTTAAAGCTTCTCACCACTAAGTATGATGTTAACTGTCAGGTTTTTGTAGGTGTTCTTCAGTAAGTTGAGAAAGATTTCTCTCCATTTCATGAATAGATGTGAGATTTTGTGGAGTGCTTTTTCTGCATCTATTGGTCTGATTATATTTTTCTTCTTCAGCCTATTGATATGTCAGATTACTTTAGCTGAGTAAGCCTTGCTTACCTGAGATAAATTCCACTTGATCATGGTGTATAATTTTCTTGTACATTGTAGGATTCAATTTAATAATACTTTGTTGAGGATTTTTTAGCATCTGTATTCATGACAGATATTGGTCTTAGTTTTTTTATAGTTTCTTTATCTGATTTTGGTATCAGGGTAATGCTAGCTTCATAACAGAGATTGTAGAAAATTGGTATAATTCCTTCTTTAAATGTTTGGTAGAATCCATGAGTGAACTCATCTGGACCTGGTATATTCTGTTATGAAAAATAATTAATTATTGATTCAATTTATTTAATAGATATCAGCTTATTTGGATTACCTATTTCTTCTTGTGTGAGTTTTAGCAAATTGCATCTTTCAAGGAATTTTTCCATTTCATCTAGGTTATAAATTTGTGGGCATAACATTGTTTATAGTATTCCTTGATTATTCTTTTAGTATTCATGAGTTCATGAGATCTGTAGTGATATCCCCTCTTCATTTCTGATATTAACAATTTATGTCTTAGGTTTTTACTTTAGCCTAGATGCTTACTGACTTTATGAGTCTTTTCAAAGGACCAGCTTTTGGTTTTAGTGATTTTCTCTATTAATTTCTTGTTTTCAGTCTTATTTGATTTATGCTATAATTTTTTTCTTCTGCATAATTAGGATTTCGTTTTCTCTTCTTATTCTAGTTTCTGAAGTGGAAGCTTAAACAGTTAACTCTAGGTCTTCTTTTCTAATATGTGCATTTAATGCTGCATCCCACACATCTTTCCAAAATGTGTTTTGATTTTCATTTAGTTCAACATATATTTAAATTTCTCTTAAAATTTCTTCTTTAGCCCAAGTGTTATTTAGAGGTTTATTGCTTATTTTACAAGTATTTTGATATTTCCATCTGTCTTTCTGTTATTGATTTTTAATCTAATAATTCCACTGTGTGAAAGGAGATATTATATGATTTCTACTTTTACTTTTTTTAATAAATTTATTTATTTTAATTGGAGGTTAATTACTTACAATATTGTATTGGTTTTGCCGTGCATCAACATGTATCCACCACAGGTATACACGTGTTCCCCATCCTGAACCCCCTTCCCTAACCATCCCTCTGGGTCGTTCCAGTGCACCAGCCCCAAGCATCCAGTATCATGCATTGAACCTGGGCTGGCGACTCCTTTCATATATGATATTATACATGTTTCAGTGCCATTCTCCCAAATCATCCCACCCTCTCCCTCTCCCACAGAGTCCAAAAGACTGTTCTATATAACTGTGTCTCTTTTGCTGTCTCACATACAGGGTTATCATTACTATCTTTCTAAATTCCATATATATGGGTTAGTATACTGTATTGGTGTTTTTCTTTCTGGCTTACTTCACTCTGTATAATAGGTTCCAGTTTCATCCACCTCATTAGAACTGATTCAAATGTATTCTTTTGAATGGCTGAGTAATACTCCATTGTGTATATGTACCACAGGTTTCTTATCCATTCATCTGCTGATGGACATCTAGGTGTGTTTTATAGTTCCAAATGTGGTCTATCTTAGTGAACATTCATATGAACTTGAGAAGAATATGTCTTATGTTGTCATAGGATGAAGTAATCTATAGATGTTCATTGTATGTGATTGATTGATGGGTGTTGCTGTATTTAACTATATCCTTACTTATTTTTTCTTCCCTGGATTTGTCCATTCTGAAAGACAGTATTTAAGTCTCCAGCTCTAACAGTGGGTTCATCTATTTCTCCTCACAGTTCTACCAGTTTTTGCCTCATGCACTTTGATGCTCTATTTTTGCTCTCATATGTTAAGGACTGTTATGTCTTCTTGGAAAACTGACCCTTTTATCATTATATCATGTCTCTCTTTATCCCTGATAACTTCCCTGACTCTGAAGTCCAATCTTTCTAAAATTAATGCAGCTATTCCTGCTTTCTTTTGATTAGTGGTAGCATGGTACATCTTTCTTCATCTCTTTACTTTTAATTTATATCTGTCTTCATATTTTAAATGGATTCCTTGTAGAAAACGTATAGTTGGGTCTTGATTTTTGATCCGCTTTGACAATATCTGTCTTATTTGATGTGTTTATACTATGACACTCTAAGTGATTATTGATACGATTGAATGAGTATATATCATTATTTTTTATTTTTTTACCATTTATCTATTTGTTGCCCTTGTTCTTTATTTCTTTTTTCCCCACTCTTTTTGCCCTTTGAGGTTTTGAACATTTTATATGATACACTTTTTCTCCTCTCTTAGCATATCAATTTTACTTTAAAAAAACTTTAAAAATCATTGCCCTAGAATTTGCAATATATATTTACAGCTAATCCAAGTTGATTTTCAAATAACATATACTGCTTCATGGGTAGCACAAGTACCTTATAAGAACGGTTCAGTTCAGTTCAGTTGTTCAGTCGTGTCCGACTCTTTGCGACCCCATGAATCACGGCACGCCAGGCCTCCCTGTCCATCACCAACAGAACAACATAATCCTAATTCCTTATCCCATCCCTTGTATCAGTGCTGTCATTCATTTTGCTTTTAGTGGCATACATGGTTTCATTTTGATTCACTTTATCGTACTTCAGAGATACTTTGTTTTTTACAAAGATTTTTGTGCAATACTGCATCAAACAAGTCCATTGGTGCCCTTTTTCAAACGGCATTTGCTCACTTTGTGTGTCTGTGTCACGTTTTGTTAATTCTTGCAATATTCCTAGCTTTTTCATTATTATGAAAAATAATCTGCCATCAATGATCTATGATGTTACTACTTGCAAAAAGATGATAATTTCCTGAAGGCTCAGATAATAGCATTTTTTTTTTAGCAATAAAGTATTTTTAGTTAAGGTATATACATTGTCTTTTAAAACATAATGCTACTGCACACTTAATAGATTACAGAAGAGTGTAAACATAACTTTTATATGCACCAAGAAAGCAAAAAATTGTGTAGCTTGCCTTATTGCGAGATTTGCTTTATTGTGATGGTCTATAACTGTGCAGTATTTCCACGGCATTCCTGTACAGAAGTACACATGACTGCTGTTATTTTTGACAAGCCGTTGCCTATTATGTCAATTAAGAAAAAGCAAAATCAAAATTTTTCTTTTGCCTTTACTTCCTCCTTTTCTGATGCTCCTCTGTCTTTACGTGGACCAAAGTTTCTAAACTAGTTACCTTTCCTTCTCACTAAAGCACTCCTTTTCACATTTCTACAACCAGTTTTCTCAATTTCTGTTTGTCTGAAAAAGTATTTTTTTCTTTACATTTTGAAAGAGCCAAGGTATTTGGATGTCTTCATTTAGCCCTATGGTTCTTAAGGGTGAGGTGGAGGTGGTGTGCTGCCTACATTTCCTAGCATGTAGCGTAAAACTGTCTTATTATGTCTTGCCTGATCTGAAGGACCCACCATTCATTCATTTGAAATGAAAAATTCATTTGTAATTATTTAAGCCTAGAAACCACCTTCATTATATATGCAAACACAACATTATCTGTACAGTTTTATTATATAATGTATTTTTCTGGAATGCAGCTGTTAAGTATATGACTATAAATTATTTAGCCTTTATATCTAGGTATTGAGCATAAAGAGTACTGTAATAATCAGATGAATGTTGTCTTAATTGTATTATATGCATATTGGTTGTTTATGAGAAGGTGTTAAAAAAAAAAGTAGTGAAAGTATAAGTCACTCAGTCATGTCTGACTCTTTGTGACCCCGTGGGCTGTAGACCACCAGGTTCCTCTGTCCATGGTATCCTCCAGGCAAGAATACTGGAGTGGGTAAGATCCTTCTCCAGAGGATCTTTCTGACCCAGGGATCAAACCTGGGTGTCCCACGTGGCAGGCAGATTCTTTACCATCTGAGCCAACTGAGAAGCCTGTAGGATTTTATTTCTTATATTAACATCTAGCCTAGTAATGGCTGTACACTCATTAATATGCACTAAAATACATATTATTTTATTTTAAATTCCTTTTTACTTTCTTGTTGCATTGCAATTAGGATATTATATTGATTTGTTAAAGTTAGATATGTTTATAAGTTATATATTCTAAGAGCTTCATGATACTACAAAAGTGTTAAAAATATTTGTTATTAAAGAAGACTCTGAGTCAGTGTTTAGAATCACTGGTTTAAATAGAGAATCAGTTGGTTAACCATAAATGGTAATTCTTTTTGTAAACAGTTTTCAAGTTTCACCCAACTCCACAAATATAGCCATCTAAGAATGGCAATAATCTTATGTTTTTATGCAAAAGGATTTTTAAAAAATTGATTTCTGTCTTGAAAAGATGAGAAAGGTTTGTTTGTGTGTATGTGTGAGAGAGTTTATAATGGAAGGAGTTAGGAAACTAAAAGCTTTCAGAGGACTAAACTTCGATGTAGAGTTTAGACAGGTGGTATCGTTTTTTTCCTCTGTGGCTTACATCTGGTGCTGCTAACATTTTCCTTTCCAGCTGGAAGGCTAGCAGGGGACAGCTCTAAAGGAATGGAATAGTTTCAAATTATTTGTATAGATTATTTTAAGAGTTAGTATTTGGAAATTTTGAATTAGAATTCTTTATTTTGAAACTATGTTTTCTTTGAATTTATAGTTCATTAGAACTTGCGGTTAAACCATTTAAAAACACAGGTGGTAATATTGGTAAAACAGTTACAGAAAATACTTATATTTTTGTAAAGAATATTCTTAACTCTGATGTGGATGCTCAGAGTTATGCCTTGGAGTTACGTTTGAAAATTCTCAAACGAAATTCATACCTTCGTGTATTTGGAATTGCTTACCTCTGCCTCCAGTTCTGCCCTTTAGATCGTCTGTTTAGTCTGTTGCTATAGTAGTCGCTAAAGTGCTTCCTAATATTTGGCTAAAAGTCAATCTTTTGCTGTAGGTGATAGAAACGGCAGTTTTGCCTCAGCAGTTGGTCAAAATAAAAAATGGTGAGCATGGATGGGAGGATCGTGACATTCTACCCTAAATTTTGTGTGAGTGTTTTGAAAAAACAGAAACTCTAAACATGATCAGGAAGCCAAATATATAAAGTAGTTACTGACTCTTAGAATCGAGACCAGGAACTAGCTAGCAGACACATGATTCATATGCATTATATGATGGAGGAGATAGACTTTATGATTCATATTTTCTCCTGACCAACTGCCAACTCTCTTTGCTGACTGACTGACCAAATGTCAAATACCTTTTGGAGGTTTTTCTGCTGTTTTTGAGTCAATCTGTAAATCTCATTATTTTTCTAATGGTCTTTTCAGAACTTTTCTTTTTTTTTTTTGGTATTTACTTTTCCATTACTTTCTGCATAGCTTTCCAGAGTATACTTTACTTAAGATATTATTTACAACATATATATGTAGATATGAGTCATTTTACTTAAAAATATAATTTCAAATGAGAACCAGACTGCTACATCTTGATGTTTTCACTATTAATTCTTGTTAATATGAATTAGTAGGACTACTGATGATGGTGAGTGGCTTCTGTGATTATGTTGATTAAGAATTATATTAAGCATATTTTTATTCTCAATTTTGTATAGAAAATTTGGGTGAAATGTCAGATTAAGGAAATTCAATGGATTTGAAGGCTATTCATAATAATTATTATAATGAAATAAATGTCAAATATAGACATGCTGGTTTTTCCTGTGGTCATGTATGGATGTGAGAGTTGGACTGTGAAGAAGGCTGAGTGCCGAGGAATTGATGCTTTTGAACTGTGGTGTTGGAGAAGACTCTTGAGAGTCCCTTGGACTGCAAGGAGATCCAACCAGTCCATTCTGAAGGAGATCAACCCTGGGATTTCTTTGGAAGGAATGATGCTAAAGCTGAAACTCCAGTACTTTGGCCACCTCATGCGAAGAGTTGACTCTTTGGAAAAGACTCTGATGCTGGGAGGGATTGGGGGCAGGAGGAGAAGGGAATGACCAAGGATGAGAAGGGGACGACCGAGGATGAGATGGCTGAATGGCGTCACGGACTCGATGGACGTGAGTCTGAGTGAACTCCGGGAGATGGTGATGAACAGGGAGGCCTGGCGTGCTGCAATTCATGGGGTTGCAAAGAGTCAGACACGACTGAGAGACTGAACTGAACTGAACTGGTCTTTAAAGAATTTGAATATGTCTGTATATATCTGGCATGATCTCTTGTTTATGACAATCTTATATTCAAATCCCTGAAAACACACTAATGTCCGTTCTGTTTTTAAATGTTACATGGAAAGAGGATAACAATGTCTACCAGTAAGTAATTCTCATGCTTCGCAAAGTTCATTGGATACAAGATTTTCCTTTTATATAACCTGAATTCCTACTACTTTAATGCAATTTCCCTTTTACAGATTCCAAGTGGACCACATCTGGTCACCATCTTTCTTTCTTTCTTTTACCTTTTGCCAATGCCATTTGCAGAGCCCTCTCTTTTGACTTTTACTATTCAGGTCTGACCCTTAAAATCCCACTTTATTTTTGTCTGTGGTGTTTGGGCATGGTGCACAGGCAGCAAATTCTTTGATTGACTCAGTCCAATATGGTGTACCTTATATTTTGACCCTTTCTAGACTCAGCTCCTGAGAACTGGGCCCCCTGATTTTCATACCACAAGTTATTCCTGCTCCCTTTTGTAGACCAAACAGGACATATAGAAGATGGTGATAAACAGCTTCAGCTTCCCATGGAGGCTGACTCAATTATCCTCCCAGTCTAGAAACTGGGGACTGCCCACTAGTCAGTAGGATATTCAAGTACTCTTAGCTGCTAACTAGATTTGGCATTTGCTGGCCACCCTCCTACCAGGCTTCCTTGATGGCTCAGACGGTAAAGCATCTACCAGCAACGCAGGAGACCTGGGTTCGATTCCTGGGTCAAGAAGATCCCCTGGGGAAGGAAATGGCAACCCACTCCAGCGCTCTTGCCTGGTAAATTCCATGGACGGAGGATCCTGGCAGGTTATAGTCCATGGGGTCCCAAAGAGTGGGATATGACTGAGTGACTTCACTTTCACTTTTCACCCTCCTAGATCACCCTGCAGATTTGTTTAAGGGTTTGAACTGACTTCAGGAAGCTGTGAATCCCCTGAAATTGCCCAAGACACTGATATGTAAGTTGTTTTGTTTTGTTTTTTTTTTCCTGACTAGCTTTCAGCACTTTCTCAAGGAGGAATGTAATACAAGTTTAAAAACAGCTTATATTCTAGAGATGTAAAGTAAAGGATTTGAGAGTGCAATATCATGGTATCTACAGCCAGTAGAAAATAAAATTAAAGAAATAAACATTTCCCCTTGGTTCCGTATATCCTTGTTTCCAGCACTGGATGCCTGATGACCCACCGTGCTCTTTTCTCTCTGTTTATTGCATGGATTCCTAATACTAATGGGAACCTCAGCCTAGTTACCAAGCCCTGAGGCCCTTGTATATTCTTCTCAGAAGACAACTGCTGGTCTGTCAGCTTCCTAAACTTAACTGACTTCTTTGCCCTCAGAAGGACCCTGCTATAATCACTTGGAAATGCTATTAATAGTGGAGCAATCCTGACTTTGTTTCACAGGCCTTCTAAACTCTGTGCTCAGCTACTATAACTAAATATCTCCCAATATCTCTGTCTAGTTAATGGATAAATCTTGTGTGGGGCTCCAGTTCTTTCTATCACCACATCAGCTTGTGAAACTATGAGCCAAGTACAAAGATGTGAAATATAACATTCTGGGCATCTCCTTATCTACTCTTCTCATCTCAAATTTGTTACTATAATCAGAGAAGAAAAACAGAAAGACAATAGCTAAGTATATGGATAATCATATCTCCTAAGCTTAAAACAAAAGAGAAAAAGTTTAAGACTTGGCCTAAATTTTGGATAAAACTATTGGAAGTGGGGCTGCCTTGGAAAATTGGTGATGTGTGGTTGCCATAGTGAAGTAGAATAATCACACTGTGTAAGGTTAAACATAACATTGGAAAATTAGACTTGAATGGCTATTCCTGTAAGAAACTATAAATGGAAAATCTTAGAATGGCCTACAACATTGTTAGATTTTTTTTTTTCACATTTTGAGAAAGAAATTAATACACATTTATTGCTGGTGTAATTACCTTCTAGCCCACTTTTTTCTTTGAATAACAACTATTCTGCCACCAAAGGCATTTGGGGGCTAAAAAGGACCAAGGATTCATTACAGATTACTTGCCTGAGGTAGGTACAAGGAGACTGGAAATCACAGTTTGCTCCTTTCACACACAGACAAGTGAAACTTCTCTGTTCTGCTCTCTTTGGGATCATGGAAGTCCAGCTGGATAAGGATGGATAAGATTGGAGTTACCAAAGCATAGACTAGAATATTGGACCAGGAGGGGTCTTGGATGGTGAAATTTTTCAACTGAGGAAACAGGTCAAGGATTGGCGGGTGGCTTGCCTTGGCTCATTTGGAAGTCAGAGTTGAGGCTGGTGCCCATTCTCCCAGCTCCTGGATGCATCTTTCTCCTGTGCCACTATATTAATCCCTGGTCACCTGGGTGTCTCCTGGGCTCTACAGCTCCCTGTCCTTCCTCTTTCAGGTGAAAGTAATTAAATTTGAATGTGAGTGAAAAAGCATCCTAACATTGTCTCCCTGTTAAACACAAAAACTTAATCAAATTTCACCTTCCTTACAATCATTCATTTTGAGGGTAGGATTTGATTAAGAAACTGCATATTGCTTTTTTAGCAATCCTGGGACAAGAATTACTATGTTAAGCAAAGATAGTACACTTTTATTTTTTTATCAAATTAATTATCATCTGTTCCCAATAAAATGATTGGGTATAATTAACTAAGATATCTGTTCAGAAAAGCATGTTAATTTAAAGTTATAGAGAAAAAGGAGTAATGCAAGCTAACACAGCTGGAGTGACTTAGCATACACACAGAAGAAAAGTTATTAGTATTATTTATTTAATTGTCTGGAGTTATAATCTTGCATTGACAGAAGTTAACTTCACAACAGAATAAACAGGAATTTACCCAACAAGACTTAGATATACTTAGATATACCCAATAAACTTAGATATACTTGTGCGTGTTTGCATGCTAAGTCTCTGGGGTCATGTACCCGACTCTTTGTGACCCTATGGACCGTAGCCTACCGGGCTCCGTCTATGGGAATTTTCAGGCAAGAATACTGGAGTGGGCTGATGTTTCCTCCTCCAAGAGATCTTCCTGACCCAGGGACCGAACCTTCATCTCATGTGTCTCCTGCATTGGCAGGTGGGTTCTTTACCAGCTGAGCCATTGGAGAAGCCCCAAATTATGAATGTATATAGCCTTTAATTCTGAGTCCTTATTCTCAAGATAAATTCATTCTTATGTGTGTGAAGTGTATGCATCACTAAATGCAATATTGTTTTAGAATGGTAATTAATATTGTATAGAGTTTAGTATTAGAAAAGTTTGCAAGTAAGAACTTAGCTACTACAATAGTAGCTAAGTTAAATAATGAGGGTGCATTCAAAAAGGAAATGCTATGTAGGTGTAGAAAATGTTGAGAATACTCTTCATTGACTTGAAAAGATCTCCAAAAATTTTTCCTAAATGATAAGTTCCTGAATTAGCCAGTCTTACCTGTCCAGTTGGAGTCAACCATGGACTGCTTGGAGAATAGAGACGTTCAGGGGATCATAAGTTCTTTGAGGTCAAGTGTTAACTCACAAGAGGACAGGAAGAGGAATGAGCAGGGCTTCATATATCTGATTTCTCCTTTGAAATTCATGAATCTGTTAAGTCACTTTTTTTCCTCAGGGTGAGAAGAGATGCTATGAGTAATACTGCTGCTGCTGCTAAGTTGCTTCAGTTGTGTCCGACTCTGTGCAACCCCACAGATGGCAGCCCACCAGGCTCCGCCGTCCCTGGGATTCTCTAGGCAAGAATTCTGGAGTGGGTTGCAATTTCCTTCTCCTGAGCATGAAAGTGAAAAGTGAAAGTGAAGTCGCTCAGTCGTGTCCAACTCTTCATGACCCCATGGACTGCAGCCCACCAGGCTCCTCCGTCCATGGGATTTTCCAGGCAAGAGTACTGGAGTGGGGTGTCACTGCCTTCTCCGGAGTAATACTGCGAGTGACCCTCATTTTGCCAGGAAGGAAACAACAGAGGAGGGGAAAAGTGTCCTTCCAGACATATTAATATTCCCATTTAATTTTCATTTTTGTGGCCCCAATCTATTTAACATATTATCAAAGAGCAGTGGTCTCAGATAAAGGCTCATTTATTCCATCTATTTTCACAAGGGCCTTCAGAAGCTTCTTGTTGGCTACAAAAATGAAATTAAAAGTTCTTAAGTTTGCCTTCAAGACTTTCTAGATAGGAAGGCATGGACCAAATTTAATCCCGACTGAATCTTTAGGATGAGTGCTCTGCTTGAGGTATAACATGTATGCAACAGCTACATCTGAGTATACCTAAGTGAAGTGAAGTGAAGTGAAGTCGCTCAGTCGTGTCCGACTCTTTGCGACCCCATGGACTGTAGCCCACCAGGCTCCTCCCTCCATGGGATTCTCCAGGCAAGAGTACTGGAGTGGGGTGCCATTTCCTTCTAAACAAATAACAAATGAATGCTGAAGGTTGTAATGATTCTCTCTTCATCTTTAAAGCCCCGCTCCTACTCCAACACTCTGTTTACTCTGGCCGTTCCACACTATTTGTTCCTCATCCTCCTTGTACTTTTAAGCCATGATGTTTCAGAGGGTAGAATATTCATCCATCTCTTTTATGTCACCGTCTTTCTCCTGTTTGAAGATACTTGAGTGCTACTTGACACATTACCTGATTCCCCTCAACAAGATGAATGGCCCTCCCCCTCCCCACCCTACTCTTGCAACAGGTTTGCAGTGGACATTAGTTCTTACATCATTCCACTTTATGTTACAGTTAGATATTTTCATATCTATTTTGCTTGTTAGACCATTAACTCCCCAAGGGAGTGTATTTTATTGTAAATGGTAGTTTAATCACTAAGTTGTGTCCGACTCTTGAGACACCACAGACTGCAGCCTGCCAGGCTTCTCCGTCCATGGGATTCTCCAGGCAAGAATACTGGAGTGGGTTGCCATTTCCTTCTCCAGGGGATCTTCCCAACCCAGAGATCCGACGCAGTTCTCCTGCATTGCAGGCAGATTCTTTACCAACTGAGCCGCTAGGGAAGCCCATATTGTATATGGTGGCTCCCACTGGCACCAATCAAGATAAGAATTAATAAATGTCTATCAAATTGAATTGTGTCAAGAATTTTATAAGACAAAGTATTTATTTGTATGGCACAAATAATTACTATATTATGGGTAATATAAATTTACTTTGTTTTGTGAAAATATCATCATTTTTAAAACATTTATCTGAATAATAGTGGGTTTCAGAACAGAATTCCAGCATCAAAGAAATTTTGGATTCATGTTGGGAAAAGAAGGTGGGCATTTAGATGGAGGAAAGTAAAAGTACAGATGGCATAAAGATTTCCCTATAAATTTTTATTGCACACTGGAAAGAATGTTAAATGACTACACTAATTTGACTGTCTTCATAATTAATTGGGGAGTGCAAACTTTTGACTTGTATGAAATGTATGTTTGAACTAGACTTCTATGTTTGGATTTTAACTGTTTGACTTAATCACATATTCTGTTAATCCACATTTGGAATTTATGTTTTGATTCTTAAACTCTCTCAACTAAAATATTTGGATCAGAGGCACATGTTTCTAATACATAGGAAAGACCCTTGCCTGTGTTCTGATTGGTGGAAGTGAGAGTGATACATTGCCTTTGTACATCCTTTATAATCTTAGGACTGTCCTTTGGGAAGGGATGTAGGATGGAGTATGCAGATACTTTCTTTTTGCATTTGATGGATAAGCATAACAATTGTTTGCAGGGGTCTGTAGGTCAGGAAGATCCCCTGGAGGAAGTCGTGGCAACCCACTCCAATATTCTTACCTGGAGAATCTCATGGACAGAGGAGCCTGGCAGGCCACAGTCCATAGGATCGCACAGTCAGACATAACTGAAGCAACTTAGCCTGCACACACACAGCAGAATAAAGTCTATAAGATACAGTGTGATTATGGTATCTTTGGAATGAGAGAAGTGTGTACTGATGCTTTCAAATGCTAGGAGTTTTGCTGCTAGGTTGAGTAGGAATCTGTGAGGTGGTTTACTTCCCAAACTGGCCCCTGGTTCACATTTTTCCTGGCATCCCTCAGCAGCATTTACTTCAAATGCAGTAGAATACTGTCTCTTGGCGTCTGGTGACAAGCAGAGGGAGCCTAATGGTATTATAATGTCAAGGGAATGTTCTGTGACACAGGGCCTGGGGTGGCAGCAGGCAGAGTGGGAGGGCCACCATGGCCCCAGGCGGGTGCACAGCCTGAGAAGACAGGAAAAGTGACCCGGGTATACTGTCTCCTCCGAGCACGCTTGGGCAGGTTTCCTTCTTTCTCATATCCCCAGACTTGGAAATGTGGATGGCACATGTGTTTGGCTGGCTGCCCTCCCAAGATGTTTTAAAGCCCTGCCCAAGATTTTTTAGTGGAGCAGTGGTGCTGGTTTAGATCATTGGCCATCACAGCCTTGAGCTTCTAAACTAAGTATAAGCCACCCAATATTTACACCCCTTATAACTGTTGTCTGTGAAACATTCAGATACTTGCCCATGCAATGAAATATAATATGACCCAAGCTGGGCAAACAACTATATTTTCTGTTAAATTATAGCACAGTATATGTATAAGTTAAAATTATCTTAATTGAGAAGGTTTGAGTTTTACTTTTTGGAAAGATTTTGTGAGAATCATAAAATACCCAAGGGCAATCAACAAAAGATCGAATCTTGTGAACTCAAGATTACTTAATGAACACTTTCCAGTACTTCCCCAGAAACAGGTTTCAAGATGATGAAACAGTACATGTAAGTATTGACTACGAAGACGGTCAATTGATGGCAATGAGGAGTTTAGTTGGTGGCTTTCCTTGGAATTATTGTCATATAATTGAGTGAATGAGAAAAATCATCAAATAGTTATACGTTGGATTTATTTTTCTGAGACACCAATCTGCTCATCTGTAGAGCCCCAGAAAAGTTGGAGTCAAGAAATGATTCATGGAGCAATGAGGGGAGATTAGTTACATACATCAAGTCCTCAAATGCAAGACTGTGTGTAGGGTCAAGGATGACATAAAGTCCTGTGAAAGTTCAGGGGCTGGAAAGATCATGTTTGGAGAGGTTTACAGAGAACTTTGAACAAATTTAATTCCAGCCTAAATTAACCTATGCTGGGAATTCAAGGATGACTAAACCACAGACTCTGATGTTAAGTTGAATTTTGGTAGATGGAAACCAGAGTGAAAGAGGTGGCATGAAGTATGATCCAATAGAGATAAAAGTGAAAGAGGTAAAAATCGTGTCTGACTTTTTGCAGCCCTGTTGGCTATAGAGTCCATGGAATTCTCCAGGCCAGAATACTGGAGTGGGTAGCTAGTTCCCTTCTCACGGGGATCTTCCCAGCCCAGGGATCAAACCCAGGTTTCCCACATTGCAGGCAGATTCTTTAACAGCTGAGCCACCAGGGAAGCCCAATAATACTGGAGTGGATAGCCTATTCCTTCTCCAGTGGATCTTCTTAACCAGGAATTGAACCAGGGTCTCCTGCATTGCAGGGGCATTCTTTACCAGCTGAGCTACCAGGGAAGCAAAATGTATTATGTATGAAATATATGGAAATTTTAACAAATTTGAGAACAGAAAGCTGAGAGAGGGATCTAAAGTCTTATGATGCTTTGCTATATTCTAGGGATATAACTTATAGAGCCCTTAATAAGCAGGTTATGGTGAATAAATAGGTTATGGTGCCAAGAACTTGACGTGAACTATTGACTTTAATTCTCACAGCATCTGTGAAGATAGGTACTTTGGTTATCTCCACCTTACAGTTGAGGAAAATGAATCTCAGGGAGGTATGTTATGTTGATATGTCATATATTTAGGAAGTGTGGAAGGCAAGGCTTGGACATGGGCAGTCTGACTCCGGAGTCACATAACATTAAAACATTCTGCCAATTTATCCTTGACCTTATTGAAAATAACTCTGAAATGTTTCTTAAGAATTAGATCCTTCACTCCATCTGCTCCACTGTATTATTTGGTTCTCTTCATTATTGTAATATTCTCTTAACTGTCTTCCACGCCACTAGACATCTCCTCTTCAGATTTTCTGTACCATTACCTCCAGAATTACCTTTGGAAAACACAGATCTGATCATATCATTCCTTTGTTAAAATGGTGTTCAACTGCCTTTAAGAACAAACTCAGCCTTCTTAGTGTGGCATATAATATCCTTTATAAGCTGGCTCTAGTCCAGTTTTCTTTTACAACCCCATCATCTACAACCCCACCCCCTGTATAAGGCTCTCAGATGTCCCAGCTCTACTCAAATATGATTAAATACCAGAACTCTAGGAGAGCTCTAGAATCCCTTTAAAATCTTTTTTTTTTTTTTTTGCCTCCTGGGAGTGCATGTTGGAGAAAAGCTGAAATAGTAAGAAATAGATTGAAGAAATAGATTAGGAGTTTAAAGAACTTAAAAAGACACTGAAAGACAGGCTAAGGGGGTTAGAATTCACTAAGCAGACAATGAAGAACTGCTGAAGACTTTCAAAAAGGAAATAACTTATTTCCTTATCTTTATAAGAATTCATTTGTTGGAGTAGACAAAGTCAGATGTAGAGAGACTCTCTCTGCTTAGTTTGCTAATGAATCCCAGGCGCCAAGAACCCTGCCTGGGATGTAGTGGGTGCTCTCTAAATATTTGCTGAATCAATGAATTCCAGAGGATAAGTTACGCAATCTTACACAATCTTGTCATTATTTCTCCATTTTGATCTCTGTTTCTTTGCTCTCTCCCTTACATATATTCCTTTTCATCCAATCTGATCTCATTCCCTACTTATTAATATAAAATAATTTGCTAACTTAATTATTACTTATAATTCTTATTCAGCAAATATTTCCTAATTATTTACTGTACTCCAAGATGAATTTATGGGATTTTCTCATCTTTGGTCACATGTAACCCTCCCAAGAACATAATGCAGTGGTGTATCCTCATCCATGTCCATATTTTGCAAATGACTGATGCCCAGAATTCACACTATTAATCAAGGTAGATTTTTGGCTCCAAGTCTTTGATCCCTTTATATCAAAATGGTTGAACAATTTATATTGTGATTTCTTTTTGGTCTATGCCTAAAAGACTGCTTTAGCCGCTTTTCCTTAGTTAAAATAAAACTTGCATGAAGTAAATGAGTGAAGATGGGATAAAAGTTCTAGAGGCGTTGAGGGAAGATTTATTTTATCAAAGGAAGTAGAGTTGTGAAGAAGGCTGAGCGCCGAAGAATTGATGCTTTTGAACTGTGGTGTTGGAGAAGACTCTTGAGAGTCCCTTGGACTGCAAGGAGATCCAACCAGTCCATTCTGAAGGAGATCAACCCTGGGTGTCCTTTGGAAGGAATGATGCTAAAGCTGAAACTCCAGTACTTTGGCCACCTCATGTGAACAGTTGACTCATTGGAAACGACTCTGATGCTGGGAGGGATTGGAGGCAGGAGGAGAAGGGGACGACCGAGGATGAGATGGCTGGATGGCATCACGGACTTGATGGACGTGAGTCTGAGTGAACTCCGGGAGATGGTGATGGACAGGGAGGCCTGGCGTGCTGCGATTCATGGGGTCTCAAAGAGTCGGACACGACTGAGTGACTGAACTGAACTGAGAGATGTGGACATGTTATAGTTTCGAGTAAAGGAAGAAATGCTGTGCTACTCTGTAAGGAGAGTTATGCGTCATGGTCTTTTATTTATTTATTTATTTTTAAATGTTCAATTCAAATTTTTAATATATTCATAGAGATTTGCAACCATCATCACCACAATGAATAATAGAACATTTTTGCCGCCCCCCAAAAGAAACCTGATACCCATAAATACTCATCTAACTCCTCCAACCTTCCCCCTTCCCTAAGCAACCACTTTCTGCCTGTATAAGTTTGCCTATTTTGAATATTTCATATATTAGTATCATATGAAATGTGTTCTTTTGTGTCTTGATTCTTTTACATTAATATAGGTTTTTTTTTTTTTTTTTTTTTTTACTTTATTTTACTTTACAATACCGTATTGGTTTTGCCGCGGGCGTCATGGTCTTTTAAAGGGTGTGATAGGGGATAGAATTAAGTGCTAAAGTGGAACCTTTAGTTAGTCTTGGAGAGAAAAAGGGATATTTATTCTTTCAATGAAGGATGAAAAGTTGAGAAAATAGGAGTGATATAAGATCAGTTGTCAAGTAGAGGAGGAAAGAAGGTTGAAGGAAATCATATCAGTATGTTTAGGCACTCTATTGAAGATTCTAGACAGTGACTCTAAATTGTTTGGACGAAAGAATTGGAGGTAGTTGACTAAAATATCAGTCTCTAGAGTTGCAGAACAGCCTGACTCATTTTAGGTTTCGTACTTGGTTTAGAGCTTGGGTTATTAGGTCAAGTTGTTTGGATTTTAATCACGGCTCCTCCTTTTATCAACTACGTGATCTCAGCATTTTAGTTAATCTCTCTGTGCTTTAGTCCTCCTTGTAAAATGGGTAATATTGGAACTTCCCTGGTGGTCCGATGGTTAAGACTCCATTATCTCAGGGGAGTCAGGTTTCATCCCTGGTCAGGGAAGTAAAGGACTTCCCTGTGGCTCAGCTGGTAAAGAATCCACCTGCAATGTGGGAGACCTGGGTTTGATCCCTGGGTTGGGAAGATCCCCTGGAGAAGGGAACAGACTATCCACTGCAGTATTCTGGCCTGGAGAATTCCATGGACTGTATAGTCCACGGGGACACTGAGTCGGACATGACTGAGTGACTTTGACTTCAGGGAAGTAAGATCCTGCATGCCACACAGCATGGACAAAAACAAACCGAAAGAATGGGGTAATCATGTACCAACTGTATAGATTTGCTTTGTGAATTATATGCATTAATATGTCCCAAACTCTAGGAAATGAACTCTGTACACAGTGAAAGCTCTCTCTGTATAAGTGGGAGCTACTTCTGCTATGTGGTCCTGTTCCCTAGCACCTTAAGTATCTTGAAGATTGTTCATCCTTTTCCTAGAGTATATATTTTCACTAGAAGATGTGTTTTGGCTGTGGACCAGAAGCCACACTGTTCTTTCCTCTCTTTATACAACCATATTCTTGTACATGGTGACAGACAGGTAGCTACACTGGCCTGAATCCAGCTGACAGCTAGTGACTGAGTGATGTCTGTGGCTTTTTAAATTGTTTTATTTTTAATTAAATAAGCATGAGTATTGAATTGAGGATCACAGATAAAACAACTACTTCTAAACCTAAATTTGGAATGCTGGAATAAAATGACAAAAATGATTTATTTGTACTTCAAGTTTGTTAAAATTATCTAATCAGTTTTGGATTGTTTTTGACTAAAAAACTTTGGATCTTAAATTACCATGAGAAACTATAACAGTCTGCTGGTTGTTCATAAATTAGGCAGTTGTTGGAGTTTGGCCTTATCATACATAACCTTAAACTTCAGGGACAACTGGAAAAGAACTTAAGCTTTTCATGAATGACAAATTCATTAATTGAACTTTAAAATTGACACCTTATTTTAATATCATATGTAGACAATCTCTGAGTTTTGGCTATTTTGGTAAATGATTGCAATTAGTGATAAAGCAATATCAATTCCAGCAGCCATCTTAGAGAATTTTAGCCAAAGGAAAAATAATCTGAAATAACATATGCTTATCCTATACAAAGAAAGAAAGCTGAGCACCCAAGAATTGATGCTTTTGAACTGTGATGTTGGTGAAGACTCTTGAGTCCCTTGGATGGCAAGGAGATCAAACCAGTCCATCCTAAAGGAAATCAGTCCTGAATATGCACTGCAAGGACCGGTACTGAAACTGAAACTCTAATCTTTGGCCACCTGATGCGAAGAACTGACTCATTTGAAAAGACCCTGATGCTGGGAAAGATTGAAGGCAGGAGGAGAAGGGGACAACAGAGATGGTTGGATGGTGTCACTGACTCTATGGACATGAGTTTGAGTGAACTCCGGGAGTTGGTGATGGAGAGGGAGGCCTGGCATACTGTGGTCCATGGGGTCGCAGAGTCAGACATGACTGAGTGACTGAACTGATCCTATACATTGCTAACTTCATTTCCTGAAAGTTTGTTTTAATAAAATTGTTCTTGGTATGCCAAAGAAAACTACAGAGTTGGGTATCCCTGGGACAAATGGTTAAAAAAAAATCGTTAAAAAAATTTGAGTTAAGCCAGCTAATGCTTTATTGCCCACATTTCTTGAAATATGACAACCTTCTTTTCAGTGGAATCATCTTTTAATATATCCACCAGAATAGACTTAAAGATTAAGATATTTTAAAGCTATGCAATGATGTAGAAACATAGTTTGATGACCAAGAGTGAAATGAACATTTTATAAGAAATGACCAGATGTGCCCAGAAACTTGAGTTGTTACTTAACCACAGGAATCTTTCAGAGATTAATGTAGAGCAATATTGGATCAGTCTGTTTTCTTGAGCAAGGATTAGTTTAAAAGCTATAGTAGAAATTAAAAGCTAGGAAAGAAGGGTAAAATAATCAGGGATAATTTTTTTTTTTAAATCACAAGTTATAGTAAGCAGAAGGAACTTGAAAGTTTTAAAATATATTACATGTATGAGTATATACTCATACATAAATATATATATATATATATGGAGTTTTATAGAGACTCAATCATGAAATATTATATTCACTAAAAGCTGTTTTCAATATTAATGTTTATATAATGCACATCAATAATTCTCATTTGTCTCTCTTCAAATTATTTTTCTTTCAAGAAAAGTACATGCAAAATAAACTTGCCATTTATACAGAACTTTTCTTCCACTAATGCTCCAGCACTTGGTGCCAAATATTTTCGAAATAGTTTAAAATATGTTTCACCATTCAACATCTGTTTCTTCTCCAATTTTTTTAAAACATGGAAATAGCTGTAGATAAGGGAAACTTCTCTGAAATGTCAGACTTTGCTGTACCAACATAAATTATGGCACAAACAGCTATTTCTTGATAATGAAAACTATTAATTTTTGACTTTGATAAAAACAAAACTTAAAATGCTATTAGGATAGAAGCTGTGACATTTTGTAAACTGAATATGCACATTCTGTCTCTGATATTTTGGAGCTAATAGTAAGAATTAGCAAACAGCTAGCATTTTTAAGGTGCTGCTTGAACTATTTTGGTAGTAAAGTATTTCCAAGTAATTTATAACAATTAATTTTACTCCTAGAGAAATTAGAGTATGTATTGATTTTAAAGGCTTTGAGTATTCATCAAATATATTTCCAGAACCTATCATTGTTCAATGCACTTGGTTACTTACATTTTAGAAACTTAAAAATTTCACACTAGGATTCTTTAACTGTATGTCTTGTAATTCTCAGTGTGCCAATAAATATGTTGCAGAAAAAACATCCTATCAGCAAATAAATTTGATTATTTCAGGTTTCTCTGCTGTGGAATTTTCTGACTCTAATATGTATTGTAAATCTCAAAGAGGGGCTATAGTTGCTTGTTTCATTATGCTATTTAGTCATGGAGCTTCTTTTGGGGAGAGAGGATGGGATATATAGCTCCTATTAACCCATGCATATATTGACATGCATATGTGCCCACTGGTTTGTAGACACTAAGACTGTTAGGTAAAGAGCCACCAGCTGCTAAATATTTTTTCTCTTTTCTTTGGCTCTCTGGGAATTCTCAAGGTTCATTTCTTTTGAATCCATTCCGTAGTCCTGCACCTCTGCTTTCGTACCTGCCATCTCTATGGACTGTTGTCCGTCACTCTGCTCTTCATGCTGATGCCTCTTTCACCATCCGTGATCTGTCAGCAGGTCTTGGCCCATTTCCATGGGAGCCACAATCTGCCTGGGTCTCTTCTTAAAAATTGTATTTATTTTTAATTGGGGGAGTCTCTTGATAGTGTACAAAACCTGCTTCTGTATTACCTTTGTTTGGACCATGTCATCATTCTACATGTCTTGGATTGAAGGTGATCTTTTTATCCAACCAGCAGAGAAGCATTTCCTCTGTATCAGTCATGCTTTTTTTATTTTGTTTGGAAGTGGAGAAGTGATTACTCCTCAGAAGAAGTGACTTGATGAATTACTTCTTTCTTTGGTTAGGTTTGCATCATAGTTTTCTCTTTCTCAAGGACCACAGACAGCCCTCTCTAGTCCAGAAGGCTGGATATAATGCATTCAAACATTGCTTAAGGCTTTATCTTCAACCATCAGTCTCTCTCACCAAGGAGGCATTTTGCCAGATCTGGTTCCTTGTACCAAAATTATTTCCCATTTGTATTGATTTTTCTCTAAGAGTAGCCTTGTTCTCTATTTACCTGTTACTTGGTTTTAGTTACTTTTTACCACATCCCCACACTGCAGTCTATCACATGTCTGTACCTGACTAAAGCCCACATGTGGACAGGTTCAATTTCCTTTCTAAGTGGTTCCTTAGCCTCATGTAGCACTTAGCTATATGCTTTGGCTATAGCATTCCTATGCTGCTTCTTTCTTTGCATGACTCTCCCTGAGTGGTGACATTTTCCTGATCCATTCAGAGGCTCTCTGCATTCCTATTATCAGCCCTTTCATCAACCCATCAAAACAAGGCAAGCTCTCATATTAGTCATTTATTTCTTGGCTGATCTATTCTGGTATCTCCATTTAGTGCTCTGACTCCATGAGCATAAGATTGGAGGACTTGGATTGGCCAGTATGCTCCATCTACTTCCCCTGGAAGCTGTTGGAAATTGAGACATCGGTGTCCCATTTTCCTAGAATCTCCAGGGTGATCTAATAAGGTTCCTCTCTGCAACCCCCTTCCTGTATCCGCTGTCTCTTCCTTTCATCAAGTTCAACTTGTCCATTGAGTTTTCAAATTTTCCACTTTGTGTTTAATGTTTGATAGCATATTTTAAAGTTAATATTATATTGCAATTTAACATTTTCCAGCATTACATTATGATGTTTCTCACACACACAAAAAAACAAGTATCTTTGAATAGAAGGCAGCAAAGTTTGAGTTAGACCATAAAAAGCGGGTGAAATCTGAACAACCGAGTTTTTAATTAAGAGTGAACACAATGAAGTAGGACCATTGTAGGGCATGTTTGTTTGTGAGGAATATTAAATACAGTGAAAAGAAGAAGGTTTTGATGTTGGCTAAAGCTGTGTTTGAATCCTGGATCTATGGATTACTAGCTATTTAATTGTGGGCAAGACAATGCAGCTCAATGAACCTCTTCAAGAGCTGTGTTGTATTTCAGAGAGTAATGAGGATATGTGGTGAAGAAAGTTGATGATTATATTTGTTTTTTAATTAATTCATTAATTTATTTATTTGATGATTATATTTGATGTGGAAGAAAACAGGGCATCATTGAACACTGTAGAAAACTGAAGAAAGAAAATGCAAATTCTATGGAACATTAATATCAGTAACATACAGTGGGAGTTAATGGATTTTCTTGTCTAAGTGGCAAGCTATTTGGTTTTAATGATAAAACAATATATGACTTGAAGTCCAATTTGAGGAAGCAAATGCCCATGGATAGAAGAGGCAAAATGTTATGACTATGCTTCTGTTCAAGTTGTGTATTTCTGAGTATAGTTTTATGGCTTGAATTTTCTCTCCACAGATTATTGACTAATTAATTGATTCATTAATTTCCCATTATACATTATTTATATTAACTTATATAATATATTATATACTTGTATTGACTGCACTTTAGGGTTAACATGTAACTCTGAGAACCTGGAAATAAATTAAGATACCCTCTGAGAGTCATGTTATGAGAGCAGCCCATGATATCATAGGAAAGAGATCTATAAAACTGTCTTAAAGACACTGGATGACCACTGGGTCAATAAGATGAGTAAAATCTGATAAGCCAATTAAAAGAGGCACTGATTGGCAAGAGCAGCTCAGAAAGAAGTCATATAAAACACTGACAGTATGCATCCCTGCACTGAACAGGCAAGAGTTCATCTTAAATTAGTTAACACCAAGTATTCTTGCCCAGAAAATCCCAATACAGTATACTGACACATATATATGGAATTTAGAAAGAAGGCAATGATGACCCTGTATGCGAGACAGCAAAAGAGACACAGATGTATAGAACGGACTTTTGGACTCTGTGGGAGAGGGAGAGGGTGGGATGATTTGGGAGAATGGCATTGAAACATGTATACTATCATGTAAGAATGAAGCACCAGCCTATGTTCGATACAGGATACAGGATGCTTGGGGCTGGTACACGGGGATGATCCAGAGAGAGGAAATGGGGTGGGATGTGGGAGGGGGATTCAGGATTGGAATCTCATATACACCCATGGTGGATTCATGTCAATGTATGGCAAAACCAATACGGTATTGTAAAGTAAAATAAAGTTAAAATTAAAAAAATAAATAAATAAAATAAAATAAAAAAGAAAATCCCATGGACAGAGGAGCCTGGTGGACTACAGTCCATGGGGTCACAAGGGTCAGACATGACCTAGCCACTAAACCATCACCACTAGCCTTTTGGAAGGGTGAGCATTCCAGTTTCGTTCTTTATCAAGATTGTTTTAGTTATTGGGGTCATCAGGGCTCCCCCAATAGCTCAGTTGGTAAAGAGTCCCCCGTTCCATTCCTGGGTAGGGAAGGTCTACTGGAGAAGGGATAGGCTACCCACTCCAGTATTCTTGGGCTTCCCTTGTGTCTCAGCTGGTAAAGAATCTGCCTACAATGTGGGAATCCTGGGTTTGATCCCTGGGTTGGGAAGATACCCTGGAGAAGGGAAAGGCTACCCACTCCAGTATTCTGGCCATGGGATCGCAAAGAGTTGGACACGACTGTGCCTCCTCATGAATTTTAAGGTTATTTTTTCTATTTCTACTGAGCTTTTGAAAGAGATTACATTGAATCTGTAGATCACTTTGAGTAATATGGACATTTAAGCAGTATTAAGCCTTCCAATCTATGAACACAGATGTGTTTCCATTTATTTGTATCCTCTTGATTTATTCTTGCAAAGTTTTAATTTTTTTTCATTGTACACGTTTTTTGCTTCCTTGGTTTATTTTTAAGTAGTTTATTCTTTTGCATGCTATGGTAAGTGGGTTTATTTTCTTGATTTCCTTTTCAGATTATTTGTTGTTAATGTAGAGAAATGATGATGATTTTTGTATGTTGGTTTTCTATCTTGCTTCTTTGTTGATTTATTATTTCTAACGATTTTTTAAATGGAATCTTGAATGTCTTATCGTTTGTATTCAGAGACAGTTTTAATCTTTCTTTCTAATTTGGATGTCTTTTGTTTCTTTTTGTTTCCTAATTTTTCTGGCTAGGACTTCCAATGCTATGTTGACTACAACTGGGTACAAGTAGACATGCTTGTTTTTTCCTGACCATAGAGACAAATCTCTCAGTATTCCACCACAGAGTATGGTGTTAGTGTGGGCTTGTTGTATTTGGTCTTTTTTATGTAGGACTCTCCTTCTATTCCTCGTTATGAAGTATTTTTATATTAAAATGGCATTGAGTTTTGTCAGATGCTTTTTATGCATCTTACCCTTTGTTCTGTTAATATGGTGTATCATATGAATTGATTTTTATATCTTGAGCCATCTTTGCATCCCTGACATAAATTCTACTTAATGATGGTGAATTATTCTTTTCATGTGCTATGAAATTTAATATGCTAACATTTTGTGGAGGAGTTGTGCATCTATATTCATCAGGAATACCGGCTTATGGTTTTCTTCTATTAGAGTGTCATTAGTAGTATGTTGGGTCCTGTCAGAGCTCTGAGTTGGGTTGTACAGAATCCAGTGCCTTGGGAAGCTCTCACAAAGCTGGAAAATTGGCCACACGCTCCGCTCTTTCCTTTCTCCACTGAGAAAGGCTGCTGGGCTATATATTAGCCTCTGCGTGGTGTACTGTGTGTCCCATGCAGCCCCTGTGTGGCGCCCAGCTCTTTTGTTCTCAGTGGTCCCCCTAGAGTAACTGGGTTCCAGCAACACTCTAAGACCATGAGATAGCAGCCAATCCCTTGGGAAGCCTCGCTGAGAAGTCGGAATGTTAGATGTATGGTCCCGTCTTCTCTTTCCCTTCCTAAGAAAAAGCCAGGAGAAGAGAGTTTCCTCCTAATTGTGAGGTGCTGTGCCCGGGAGAGGGAGTGTGTATATGTGAGGGCTACTCTCTCAGTTCGTCCCACCCTCTCCTTGGTACTTACATACGCCTCTCTGGTTTGAGTTCTTGGAAATGTTATCACCAACGAGTCATGCTCTGTGCTTTTATCTGTAATAACAGAAACAACTAAGAGATATAAATCATACTGACAGACAATATCTACATAGAATTTTACGACATCAGTAATTATCCTTAGTGTTTATTATCCTTAGTGATATTTAATTTTTACGAAACACTGCAGATATGTTACTATTATTTTTCTGACTTCACAGAGGAGGAAAGTGATGCACAGTCATGTCCAGTTCTTTGTAATCCCATGGACTGTAACCTGCCAGGCTCCTCCGTCCGTGGGATTCTCCAGGCAAGAATACTGGAGTGGGTTGCATTTTCTTCTCCAGGGGATCTTTGCAAACCAGGGATGAAACTCGGGTGTCCCACAGTGCAAGCAGATTCTTTACTATCTGAGCCACCAGAGAGTCCTAAATTACCCAAATTTATGCAGTTTATTAGCTGGAAACTAGACCCAGGCACTTTAACTACAGAACCTGTGCCCTGGAGTCAGAGACAGTGCATGGTAGCCATCATACTTGTGTAGCTTAACTCAGGGGCTGGTCTAGAAATAAAACAGAATAGAAAAAAACACAACAGCACAGCAACATAAATAGCCCCAAAACTCAGTGCCCAACTTGGAACATTACAATTGCTTGTTTGGTTTTGTTGTTGTGGTTTGCTTTAGTTGTGTTTTAAACCAGTTACTTTTTTTATTTTTCATAATTAAAAATATCCTTTTTGTTTAAAACATTTTAACACACTGATTATATTCTCTTTGTTGCAAATAGGAAAAAAAAAAGTCCCACATCAGCTTTATTCTTCAGCAAAATGGTGTGAAGGGAACACAACTAGTGTTTTGCCAAATTTGGATATAGATTTCCTAGAGAGTCTGACTGTTATGATTCAGATTGATAAGACATACTTAGGTTAAAATAATATTGGAGACTATATTCAAGATGAGAGAAGTTTTCATCATTTTGCAGCTGGTCCTTTTGAGATGGTTTGTCATGAACATTTTTCTCTGGTTTTAGTCTCCTTAGGGGCCAGCTCCTGCTGTATCCGAAGTCCTGAGAGCCCAGCCATCTTCTTCCTCACTGGTGTTATGCCCAGCAGCAGCCCAGAAGCTTCTGGATCCGAGTTGCTGCCATAGCTGTCCATACACAACCACCTCTTCCTGATTCTCTTTGAAGATTGCTGCTAAGCCACTTCAGTCATGTCCGACTCTGTGCGACCCCATAGAAGGCAGCCCACCAGGCTCCGCTGTCCCTGGGATTCTCCAGACAAGAACACTGGAGTGGGTTGCCATTTCCTTCTCCAATGCATGAAAGTGAAAAGTGAAAGTGAAGTCGTGAAAGTGAAGTCGCTCAGTCCTGCCCGACTCTTAGCGACCCCATGGACTGCAGCCTACCAGGCTCCTCCATCCATGGGATTTTCCAGGCAAGAGTACTGGAGTGGGGTGCCATTGCCTTCTCCGTGGGTCAAACTTGAACTTTGTGTGTACAGTATACAGAGTTTTGATTTAGTTAGATTTGCTCTCCTCTAAGATGGTACTTTGGCCACCTCATGAGAAGAGTTGACTCATTGGAAAAGTCTCTGATGCTGGGAGGGATTGGGGGCAGGAGGAGAAGGGGACGACCGAGGATGAGATGGCTGGATGGCATCACTGACTCGATGGATGTGAGTCTGAGTGAACTCCAAGAGATGGTAATGAACAGGGAGGCCTGGCGTGCTGCGATTCATGGGGTCACAAAGAGTCGGACATGACTGAGCGACTGAACTGAACTGAAGATGGTTTTAATACTTGTATCTTCACCATATCTCTGTATTATACCAACACTGATGATTAACATTTATGAAAACCCCTGCCAATTTTATAATTACAAAATGCTATAATTGTTTTGACATGCATTGAAAATCATTCATTTTTCATTTACTTGTATTCTGTTATGATGTACCCAATTATGTACTTTGTCTATTTTTCTATTGAGACGTGTTTATCAATTTGTGAGTATTCTTAGCAAATCAAGTGTATTAACTCTTTGCCTTTCAAATAAGTTGCAGATATTTCCCCAAATCTCTTTAAAAGTTTCTTACTTCCAGTTTTGGTTTTTAGGTGTATAGATATTTTTGATTTTTCAAGTTGAAAAAATTATGGTATTATACCTGTTGCGAAGAAACCCTGATGCTGGGAAAGGCTGAGGGCAGGAGCAGAAAGGGGCAACAGATGAGATGACTGTTGGCATCACCGGCTAGTGGATGTGAGTTTGAACAAGCTCTGGGAGACAGTGAAGGACAGGGAAACCTGACGCTCTGCAGTCCATGGGGTTGCAGAGAGTCAGACATGACTTAGCAATTGAACAATAACAAAACAATGCTTACAGTAACTCATGCTTACTTAAAAATTGATTCCTCTTTTATTTGTCTCCTTTTTTTGTGCTTTATTTCATCTAAATCAAAAGCACAACTGATTTCTGGGGAGATTGCATGGTATGAACCAGGCAGCTCACAATTTTTAAAAAATCATTGGTTAGGGAAGACAATGCCATTTATTTTTCTTAGTTGCATTTGACTTTTGACGTGTTTTCTTATTAAGGGAGAAACTGGTTTGAGGGTTCAGTGATGGGGCATGATTTTCAGTGTTTTCCAGCCATTTGGTTTAAGTGTGTTTTTTAAATTAATCATTTATTTATTTTGCTTTGGCTGCGCTGGGTCTTCACTGCTGTGTGCGGGCTTTCTCAGGCTGCGGCGAGCAGGGGCTGCTCACCGGCTGCGGTGCGTGGGCTGCTCCTGGCAGCGGATTCTCTTGTTGCAGAGCACAGGCTCTAGGGCTTGCGGGGTTCGGTAGTTGTGGCGTGCAGGCTCCAGAGTGTGTATGTTCAGGAGCTGTGTGCACGGGCTTAGTTGCTCTGAGGCATTTGGGATCTTCAGGGACCAGGGGTCAAACTCTTGTCCCCTCATTGGCAGGCAGATTCTTAACTACTGGACCATCAGGGAAATCCTCAGTTTGGATTTTACCCTCGGTTTAGACTTCTCCCGTAAGAAGCCTGGCATTCACTTTCTGATACATTTCTTCCATCTGTTCCTTTTCTAGCTTTCTTGATAAAACATTTCCCTGTCCCTTACTCTCACCTCCTTTAGTCAATTTTCATGTTGTTTTCCTCAGAGGTTGCACAACATGGCAGAAGTTTTTAAAATGAACTTTTTATTGAACTATAGAAAAGTGTTATATCTTTTATGCACAATACACATAAGCTTTCTTAGAGTGAACAGACCCATGTGTTCAGGAGCCAGCTAAGTAAACAAAACCATCTAACATCCAGAAAGCCTCTTTGTACCAACATCCTATTCATGTCTTTTCTCCTCCCCACAAAAGTTCACCATTATTTTGATTTAGAACCCTATAAATTACTTTTTCCTGAGTTTGAACTTTATATAAATAGAAATATAGTTATGTACTAACAACATAATAATGCTTCTTCCAATCAACATTATGTTTGTAAGATTTTCACTCAACTGTGAAATAATTATAGTGATTGATTCTCATTGCTGTATGATTATAACCATAAATTTGTTTATCCATTCTTTAATTGATTCACATTTGGGTGACTACTAGCTTCTGGCTATTAGGAATACATTCTGCTATGACTGTTCTCATGCATCTCTTTTGTTGAACACACACATGCATTCATTACAACCTGACTGACTAGCTTGGTTTAGTATTCACAGAAACCCAGCGATTGAAAAGAATAATCTGAATTTGGAAAAACAGGAAGAGACTATAGATTAGGCAAGTGTAGGTCAGACTGGCTTTGTGCACAAAATATTGTCTGAACAAACAGTTTTGTTGAAGTCAATCTTACATGTGAAAGAGTCTGGATGAGGAAAAATTTGGATTTCTCATCCTTTTTAAATATCGCTGTGTTTAGAAGTTCTTTTGGTGAAGGTTTCTTGTGTGCTGTTATTTGGAGAAATCTGTTTCCTAATGAACACAGATAGTAAGATATTGTAGTATAGAACTAATTTATATAGGAGCACATTTTTAGCTGAGCTGACTTAAGGAAAACTCAGATATTTGTTCTTTTTGATTGAAATGTAGAATTTATTTATTGTAGTCCTTGAATGTTATCCATGAATTATTCTGACATACAGCCTAGGAATACTTGAGCTGGGTGAGTGAGAATTTCTCAGTGCAGGAGACTGAAGCAACCTCATGTAAAGTAGCTCTCAGGACCGATGCTGGCTTATTCTGGTTAAGATCTGGTTTTCATATGCTCAATGATGTTCTGCAGTCAGCCTGCAGCAGAACTGTACTGTTGGAATTCTGGGAGGCTTTCTACTGGGCATCAGTGATTTCCTTTCCTAAACGACAAACATGACTGCCCCTTCGGAGGAGGAAAGCAGACAGGTTTGCCTTGGCCAAAGTCCAGTGGCCCAGAGTCAAGCCCTAAGTGCTTTTCCAAGTGCCCAGTCTGGGTTCTCTGGGGATCAGCTGCTTGATAGACTAAGAAGGAAATTTCCCAGTCATTTTTGTCCTGGCATTTATAAGTACACAGATGTTTCTTTTGATTTTGTAGGAGAACAGACTTGAATTGGCAATTTTCCTGGTTAGGAGGATACAACTGGTAGGAGATACGAACTGTTTTTCATTGAGCTAGAAGTATTAAAGGATATATTATGAAACGTCATACTTGATAACATTTTCATCCAGTAAATGTTCCTTATCTTTGCTATATAATAGTGTTTCTAAAACTATTTCTATCTCTCACAAAGGCTTGAAATTCACAGCTATTTGTTCCAATGTTTCTTAATATGTAGACCACACCTCCTGTCCTGTTATTTTTAAATCTCTGAGAAAAGGACCTAAGAATTTCCATTTTTATCAGTTGTCTCAAATGATTCTGACATACACTAATGTTTATAGACGTTTGGCTGAAAGCTTAAAGCACAGTCAGTTGAGTTTATCCTGCTAGTTAGAATCCATTTGAAAATAAGAGGAAATTTAAATGGCAACAAAATGATGGTAATTTACATGGATCAATTTAAACGGCTAAGCATTAATTACCCATAATTCTAGTAATACTCTAGGAATATTTTTTAAAGCCTTAAGGCTATAACTTGTAATGTACTGAGTGTGGTGTGAACGTCTCATGAACATGTTCATATTTCAGAAACTAAATGTCCTTCGATTTGCATCTTGAATAAATCCACATTATAGAAAATTCTATTCTGTAGACAATGAAGTTATAGTGGGCTTCCAGTATCATTCATTTGGCAATTCTAGTCCAACTTTTATATTGTTGCAATATATTATTTTTTCACTCTGTTGCCACAGAGAAGCAGATGGGGAGAGAAGAAAATGAGAAAAGTGAATGAATTTTTCTTAAGAATAAGATTTATTAGAATGGAAACCCCTATTTACAAGAGTTAAGAGATACTCCTATGTAACTTTCATGTGCCTTTTTTCCTTTACCTAATTGTAAGCGTATATATTTATATTTCTAGAATAAATACCTTTTGATAAAGAGGTTGTAATGTTTGGATATAAGCTTCATACCATATATGTAGTTTCAGTGTTACTGTTAGCCTGACTATTATCCTTTTCCCTTTAAGCATTTATTTCCTCACTCCGACTGCTACCCCACTTCTGAGGATTCAAGTCCCTATGGCTCAGTGAAAGATAAGATATTAATCACATCCTAATCAGAAAAATAGAAACAAATTTTATTACTAGCACAGGATACTATTCTTTAGGAGAAGGAAATGGCAACCCACTCCAGTATTCTTTCCTGGAGAAATCCATGTACAGAGGGCCCTGGCGGGCTACAGTCCATGGGGTTGCAGAGACTCAGACACGACCGAGAGACTAACACTTCATCACTATTTTTTCGGTTTTACTTTATTTAAAAAAAAGAATCAGAGTAACTTTTCTTCAGATATTTTGCTTTGCTCAGATATTTAAGATACATTTTCAGTTCAGTTCAATTCAGTCGCTCAGTCGTGTCTGACTCTTTGCGACCCTATGAATCGCAGCATGCCTCCCAGTCTATCACCAACTCCCGGAGTCCACCCAAACCCATGTGCATTGAGTCAGTGATGCCATCCAGCCATCTCATCCTCTGTCGTCCCCTTCTCCTCCTGCCCCCAATCCCTCCCAGCATCAGAGTCTTTCCCAATGAATCAACTCTTTGCATGGGGTGGCCAAAGTACTGGAATTTCACCCTCAACATCATTCCCTCCAAAAAAAATCCCAGGGCTGATCTTCAGAATGGACTGGTTGGATCTCCTTGCAGTCCAAGGGACTCTCAAAAGTCTTCTCCAACACCACAGTTCAAAAGCATCAATTCTTCAGTGCTCAGCCTTCTTCACAGTCCAACTCTCACATCCATACATGACTACTGGAAAAACCATAGCCTTGACTAGATGGACCTTAGTCGGCAAGGTAATGTCTCTGCTTTTGAATATGCTATCTAGGTTGGTCATAACTTTTCTTCCAAAGAGTAAGCGTCTTTTAATTTCATGGCTGCAGTCACCATCTGCAGTGATTTTGGAGCCCCCCAAAATAAAGTCTGACACTGTTTCCACTGTTTCTCCATCTTTTTCCATGAAATGATGGGACCAGATGCCATGATCTTTGTTTTCTGAATGTTGAGCTTTAAGCCAACTTTTTCACTCTCCACTTTCACTTTCATCAAGAGGCTTTTTAGTTCCTCTTCACTTTCTGCCATAGGGGTGGTGTCATCTGCATATCTGAGGTTATTGATATTTCTCCCGCCAATCTTGATTCCAGCTTGTGCTTCTTCCAGCCCAGCATTTCTCATGATGTACTCTGCATATAAGTTAAATAAGCAGGGTGACAATATACAGCCTTGACGCACTCCTTTTCCTATTTGGAACCAGTCTGTTGTTCCATGTCCAGTCCTAACTGTTGCTTCCTGACCTGCATACAGATTTCTCAAGAGGCAGGTTAGGTGGTCTGGTATTCCCATCTCTTTCAGAATTTTCCACAGTTTATTGTGATCCACACAGTCAAAGGCTTTGGCATAGTCGATAAAGCAGAAGTAGATGTTTTTCTGGAACTCTCTTGCTTTTTCCATGATCCAGCGGATGTTGGCAATTTGATCTCTGGTTCCTCTGCCTTTTCTAAAGCCAGCTTGAACATCAGGGAGTTCACGGTTCACGTATTGCTGAAGCCTGGCTTGGAGGATTTTGAGCATTACTTTACTAGCATGTGAGATGAGTGCAATTGTGCGGTAATTGGAGCATTCTTTTGCATTGCCTTTCTTTGGAATTGGAATGAAAACTGACCTTTTCCAGTCCTGTGGCCACTGCTGAGTTTTCCAAATTTGCTGGCAGATTGAGTGCAGCACTTTCACAGCATCATCTTTCAGGATTTGAAACAGCTCAACTGGAATTCCATCACCTCCACTAGCTTTGTTCGTAGTGATGCTTTCTAAGGCCCACTTGACTTCACATTCCAAGATGTCTGGCTCTAGATTAGTGATCACATCATCATGATTATCTGGGTCGTGAAGATCTTTTTTGTACAGTTCTTCTGTGTATTCTTGCCACCTCTTCTTAATATCTTCTGCTTCTGTTAGGTCCATACCATTTCTGTCCTTTATCGAGCCCATCCTTGCATGAAATGTTCCCTTGGTATCTCTAATTTTCTTGAAGAGATCTCTAGTCTTTCCCATTCTGTTGTTTTCCTCTATTTCTTTGCATTGATCACTGAAGAAGGCTTTCTTATCTCTTCTTGCTATTCTTTGGAACTCTGCATTCAGGTGCTTATATCTTTCCTTTTCTCCTTTGCTTTTCGCCTCTCTTCTTTTCACAGCTATTTGTAAGGCCTCCCCAGACAGCCATTTTGCTTTTTTGCATTTCTTTTCCATGGGGATGGTCTTGATCCCTGTCTCCCGTACAATGTCACGAACCTCATTCCATAGTTCTTCAGGCACTCTATCTATCAGATCTAGGCCCTTAAATCTATTCCTCACTTCCACTGTATAATCATAAGGGATTTGATTTAGGTCATACCTGAATGGTCTAGTGGTTTTCCCTACTTTCTTCAATTTGAGTCTGAATTTGGTAATAAGGAGTTCATGATCTGAGCCACAGTCAGCTCCTGGTCTTGTTTTTGTTGACTGTATAGAGCTTCTCCATCTTTGGCTGCATAGAATATAATCAATCTGATTTCGGTGTTGACCATCTGGTGATGTCCACGTGTAGAGTCTTCTCTTGTGTTGTTGGAAGAGGGTGTTTGCTATGACCAGTGCATTTTCTTGGCAAAACTCTATTAGTCTTTGCCCTGCTTCATTCCGCATTCCAAGGCCAAATTTGCCTGTTACTCCAGGTGTTTCTTGACTTCCTACTTTAGCATTCCAGTCCCCTATAATGAAAAGGACATCTTTTTTGGGTGTTAGTTCTAAAAGATCGTGTAGGTCTTCATAAAACCGTTCAACTTCAGCTTCTTCAGCATTACTGGTTGGGGCATAGACTTGGATAACTGTGATATTGAATGGTTTGCCTTGGAGACGAACAGAGATCATTCTGTCATTTTTGAGATTGCATCCAAGTACTGCATTTCGGACTCTTTTGTTGACCATGATGGCTACTCCATTTCTTCTGAGGGATTCCTGCCCTCAGTAGTAGATATGATGGTCATCTGAGTTAAATTCACCCATTCCAGTCCATTTTAGTTCGCTGATTCCTAGAATGTCGACGTTCACTCTTGCCATCTCTTGTTTGACCACTTCCAATTTGCCTGGATTCACGGACCTGACATTTTAGGTTCCTATGCAATATTGCTCTTTACAGCATCAGATCTTGCTTCTATCACCAGTCACATGCACAACTGGGTATTGTTTTTGCTTTGGCTCCATCCCTTCATTCTTTCTGGAGTTATTTCTCCACTCATCTCCAGTAGCATATTGGGCACCTAATGACCTGGGGAGTTCTTCTTTCAGTATCCTATCATTTTGCCTTTTCATACTGTTCATGGGGTTCTCAAGGCAAGAATACTGAAGTGGTTTGTCATTCCCATCTCCAGTGGACCACATTCTGTCAGACCTCTCCAACATGACCTGCCTGTCTTGGGTGGCTTAGTTTCATTGAGTTAGACAAGGCTGTGATCCTGGTGTGATTAGATTGACTAGTTTTCTGTGATTATGGTTTCAGTGTGTCTGCCCTCTGATGCCCTCTTGCAACACCTACAGTCTTACTTGGGTTTCTCTTATTGGGTGTGGGGTATCTCTTCACGGTGGCTCCAGCAAAGCACAGCCACTGCTCCTTACCTTGGATGAGGGGTATCTCCTTACCGCCGCCCCTCCTGACCTTGAACATGGAATAGCTCCTCTAGGCCCTGCTGCACCCACACAGCCACTGCTCCTTGGATGTGGGGTTGCTCTTCCCAGCCACCGCCCCTGACCTCAGACGTGGGGTAACTCCTCTTGGCCTCTGCCCCTCGGCCATGGGGAAGATACCCTTTACATTGCAACAAAACATGGTCCTGAGTAGATTTAAATCATTCACAAACAAGCTGAACTTCAAAGGGGTATGCGCTGTAACTATTTTTCATAATTTGGGGTGTTTAAGGGTATGAGTAGTATGTTACCATCTCCATTTTGATTTTTGTCAAGTTGTAGTATAATAGCACTTAGCCTTTGCTGATTATACAAGTGTGAATTTATGCACTTTATATTTTTAGTCACAATTCTATAAATTTCTATGGACTTAATCATGCATGTGTTCATTCAACAACTTATGTTAGAGCACTTCTTGTGGGTTAGCTAATCTTCTTTGTACTGGGGATGCAACAATGACCAAAACTGACAGAAAGCACTGACCTCATAGAGCTTCTATTGTAAAGGGAGGAGACAGGTAGTGGAAAAAACAAATGTGAATAGTAAGTTGGAAAGAAATAAGTGCTATGGAAAAATGTCAGCGGGGTAAGAAGAAAGAGGAGGGCTGGGTGATGATCCTCATGATTATTATTGTGCTTACTGCACACCACAGGACATCAGAAATTACTTTGGTATGCCAAAATCTTATTTGCATTGGGTCTTTCATTTTACATACAATAGCTGTCAGTGGTTTATTTCCTAATTTATAATCAAGATAACTGGTTTATTTCTAGAATCCCCTAAATGCAAGATTTTCCTAAAGTATGTGCTTATCTGAATTAGTCCATTTGCAATGTGAGCAAAATTTGATTTGAAAAAGACAAAACCTGAAGATTGTCTGTTTGTATTGATTACTATATTTGTATTGTATTGGAATGATTGGCATATTAAAACCCTTGTAGAAAATTAGTCCTTATCTTTTTTCTTGAATGCACTGAGTTAATGTTAAAGTTGTAAACTTAAAATATAGTTAAAATATTTTTGAAAGAGTAATTTTCAAATAAATTTGAGTTTTCCCAGTAAAGAGCTTTCTAAGAAATTGTGACTTTGGAAAATGACTTAGACTCTGGGAATCTTTATACATACAATGAGGAAGGAAAAAATTGGGCAACTAAAGTTATCTTTAAAGTCTTGTGATAAGATCTCAACACGACATGGAATAAGTGATGCCGGTGATGGACACGGAGGTGTTGCCCTGGTCCCCCTTCTTGTCGCCCAGCTGTCAACTCCTTCAGGTTGGGTCTCAGCTGTAGAGCATCTCCTCACTGAGGTCATGTCCTTCTTGTGGTACCCATGACTAGCGACTCCGGCGTTTGTGATCTTAACATATTATGTTATGTGTTGTTATTTATTTAGAATCCCACTGTCTGCTCTTTAACGTGATTACTATTTAATCGATTAATTTATCCTAGTGATGTGTGTGTGTATCGGAGAAGACGATGGCACCCCTCTCCAGTACTCTTGCCAGAAACATGCCATGGACAGAGGAGCCTGATAGGCTGTGGTCCATGGGGTCGTGAAGAGTTGGACACAACTGAGCGACTTCCCTTTCACTTTTCACTTTCATGCATTGGAGAAGGAAATGGCAACCCAATTCAATGTTCTTGCCTAGAGAATCCCAGGGACAGGGGAGCCTGGTGGGCTGCTGTCTATGGGGTCCCACAGAGTCGGACACGACTGAAGTGATTTAGCAGCAGCAGTGATGTGTATAGACTTTGTGTGCATGCTAAGTCACTTCAGTCATGTCTGACTCTTTGTGACCTTATGGACTGTAGCCCACCAGGGTTCCCTGTCCAAAGGATTCTCCTGGCATGCATACTGGAGTGGTCCCCTCCTCCAGGGGATCTTTCCGACCTAGAGATCAAAACTGCATCTCTCTCTTTAAGTTTCCAGCATTGGCAGGCAGGCTCTTTACCACTAGCACCACCTGGGAAGTCCTGTTTACTATAGCACTAATCACATTATAGTTTGTTGTTGTGTTGTTTATAATCTAGATTTTGAGATCCCCAGGTTGCAGGTATTTAGTTTTCTCATCTTTGAATTCTAATCCCCTAACTCTGACCAACCTAGACAGTATATTCAAAAGCAGAGACATTACTTTGCCAACAAAAGTCCATCTAGTCAAGACTATGGTTTTTCCAGTGGTCATGTATGGATGTGAGAGTTGGACTATGAAGAAAGCTGAGCACTGAAGAATTGATGTTTTTGAACTGTGGTGTTGGAGAAGACTCTTGAGAGTCCCTTGGACTGCAAGGAGATCCAACCAGTCCATTCTGAAGGAGATCAGCCCTGGGATTTCTTTGGAAGGAATGATGCTAAAGCTGAAACTCCAGTATTTTGGCCACTTCATGCAAAGAGTTGACTCATTGGAAACGACTCTGATGCTGGGAGGGATTGGGGGCAGGAGGAGAAGGGGACGACAGAGGATGAGATGGCTGGATGGCATCACGGACTTGATGGACGTGAGTCTGAGTGAACTCCGGGAGATGGTGATGAACAGGGAGGCCTGGCGTGCTGCGATTCATGGGGTCACAAAGAGTCGGACACGACTGAGCGACTGAACTGAACTGAACTCCTAGAGAAAAGAACACTGAATGAATGAATGAGTTAGTTAATTGCTGAATGAATCTAATAGCAGTTAGTAGAGAATAGTGGCTTGACCCAAAAGGGTCACATTGGCTATGGAAAATTTTTTAAATTAGCTACTGAAACTTGGGCTGCTTTACATTATTAGTCTCCACTGACACAATGTCATCGGCAAAATAATTCTCCCTACTTAGATGGATCAGTCTCACAGTGCCACCTCCCCCTCCAAGCAATTGATCCCAAATTGGCTTACTGGAATTTTCAGGGAATCCCTGCTGGCAGCTGTTTGGGGATTGTCTCCTTTGTCAAATCCACCAGATGCCTCTTGTCCTCCCTTGACTTCTGAACAGCTTCCCTTCTCTTGAGGGTTTGAGGCTACTGGTGGGTTTTGTTTTTGCACTTTCATTTTGGTTGAACATGTTGCCCATGGGTTTTTGATTTTACTCTCTGGCTCTTCTGTCCATTTCCATACAGGTTTTCTGGAAAATCCAAAACCTCTGCTGTCTCTACTTCAGTCATCTTCCCAGGCTCACCTTCGGTATTTTCATTTTTCATCTTTGTCAATATGAGATCTGAGAATGGCATCTCACTGCTTTTAACTTTTTTTCTTGATATTTACTAAACCTGATAATGATTTTACAATATTATGTATATATTGATTATCAGCCTTTGAGAATTTTTTTTCTTTTGTATATGGCCTTTTCCTTAATATGTAAGAACTCTTCTTAAGATATACATTTTAATTTTTGAGTATCACATAATGATAATAACGATGATATAATAGTGATAATAATTTTTAACAGTGTGGTATTTATCATCTAAATTTATTTTGACATAATATAGTTTTAAGTGAATAAGTGTCTCAATTTTTTCTATGCTGTTTTTGGCTATATTTAGTGACCCATTGACACAACATTGTAAATTAACTATATTTCAATTAAAGAAAAATAAAACTAGAGAGACTCACCCACTAGTTGGTAAAGAGCTTGATAAGTTTTACTGATGAACAGTATTTAATTAATGCCACTTCAGGATGAAAAAAAATGAAATCTTGGAAAGTGGCGCATTTTCTTAGGGAATGGCCCCAAACAGTGTTACTCCTATTCATAGATGATCTCTACATGTTCTTATCTATTAAACAAGCAATAACTAAGATTTTTGAAGTACCTCATTATTTAAAGACTTCTTTCGCTTATATAATTTGTGTCACAATAATTCACATTCTTAGAAAAAGAATTGCCTAAAATCAGCAGCAGTGGATTTGTTTTCCAAGTGAGTTCTGCCTAATTATAAATCTCTCTTGTTGTTAAGGGATCCGAAGGTCAGTATTAGTAACTACAGTACAAGAAAAAAAAAAAAAAATCATGGACAAACCAGTTAGAGACATTTGCCAGGAAATGGATTGTTTGCAGATTACTTGGCATAAAGCCCTGTGAAGAAGCAAATCTGCCCCCCACTTTTAGTCTACTTTTCTTGCCCTGCTCTGTTCCAAAGACGGAAACGTTTAGACACATTTGAACCATCAAAACGAGCAGTTTCTACTAATCTGAACCAAATCAGTTATAAAGACCAGATGATATTTAAATATTACCCATTTTTTCTAGAGCTGACAAGATCTTTATCTTTTTTAAAGTATTATAGAAGATTGCCCTTTTATAAGGTTTTCTCTGCTTGCTGTTAAGTTAAAAGTTAAAAAAAGCTGTAAAGCACTTTTATCCGATTTGGGGACTTACTTCTTAAAGAAGAGGTTTTTTTTTTTTTTTTTTTTTAATGTCTCTCTAAGTCAAAGTTATTAGATCCTGTGATGCTGCAATTCTAGTGAGTCAGAAACACACCGTATTTGGACTTCCAATTTTCCCTTCTCAATGGCTTCCTCTGTCCTTTTTTTTTCAAGCTCAACAAATGTAAAATATTTTAATCAAGTGAAAACAGACAAAATGTGACTCATTCTACTCGGCTAGGGATTGGCCTGCTGATGTCATCTCATTCTCTGCTGCCAAGTCATTCTAAGGGGAAAAATCCATCTAGAGGAGCCTGCATTTCAGTGTAGGAACTGAAGCATTTTGTTTTAAACTCTTTATCTCCCCTTTCCCTCTCTTTTCGGTTCCTTAAAAAAAAAGTCTTGAAGAATTTCATACTTTGCTTGTGTGTCATACCACATACATTTCCTTTCATCCCCCATGTCTCCAATCCACTGCTTATTTCTTCTAAATATTTCTTCTAAAAACTGTTGGCTATGCTTTATGTAGGAAAAAGAGCTATGAGATTTATATTTGGCAGCTTGAAAACTCAGCTCACTCTCTTTCCATAGCCTCCATTTCAGGACTGGCATTACTACCAATATTTGCTTTTCTTTTCTTTTTTCATTAAAAATTATTTTTAATTGAAGAATAATTGCTTTACAATGTTGTGTTGGTTTCTGACATACAACAACATGAATCAGCTATAACTATGTACATATCCCTTCCCTCTTGATCTTTCCTCCCACCTCCCACCAATTCCATCCCTCTAGGTTGTCACAGAGTACTAGGTTGCGCTCCCTGTGTTATAAGGCAACTTCCTATTAGTTATCTGTTTTACATGGTAGTGTATATGCTTCAAATTCTGCTCTCTCAGTTTGTCCCACCCTTTCCTCCCCGTACTGTGTCCACAAGTCTGTTCTTTATGTCTGCATCTCTTTCCTGCCCTGCAAACAGATTCATCAGTATCGTTTTTCTAGATTCCATATATACGCATTAATACAAGATATTTGTTTTTCTCTTTCTGACTTACTTCACTCTGTGTAACAGGCTCTAGGTTCATCCACATCACTACACTTGACTTAAATTCATTATTTTAATGGCTGAGTAATAATCCCTTGTCTGTACACCACAACTTCTTTTATCCATTCATCTGTCAGTGGACATTTAGGTTACATCCACGTTCTGGCTATTGTAAATAGTACTGAGAAAGGCAAATCAAAACTACAACGAAGTATCACGTCACACTAATCAGAACAGCCATCATTCAGAAAATCTACAAACAATAAATGCTGGAGATGGTGTGGAGAAAAAGGAACCCTGTTGGACTGTTGGTAAGAATATAAATTAATACAGCTAGTATGCTGCTGCTGCTGCTGCTAAGTCGCTTCAGTTAAAAACCTAGGAATATGTCAGTTAAAAACTGGGCATATGCCCTGAGAAAACGTTAATTGAAAAAGATGTATGCACCTCAATATCTGCTTTTATAACTTCATCTAACATCTGTATTCTAAGAGCTCTGAAATCTTTACTTTTATAAAGCATTTAAAGGACCTGACTCAAATTCAACTTTCAACGGACATCACTCTTCAGATGTCCCACAAACATCTTTAATTCAAAATGTCACAATGGAATTAATTATTCCTACTGAGCACCCAAACCTGGTTTTTTAAAATAATTTTTCATTGTTAATATTAACAGCTTCATCATTCACCCAATCTCCAAAACTAAGTCTCTGATGTCTTTTTAAACTCCTCCTTCTCCACGATCCTTCCTGTCGAATAAGTGTTCAAATACTATTGCTTCCTTTTCAGAAAGAACTCAAGAATTCAATCCCTTTCTAATTGTTCAAAGGAAGGACTTTGGAACCAGGTTTAAATCCTGTCTCCACCCACTACTATCTGTGTTACTTAGCCTGTTTGTTAAAACCTGTCTGGGTCTCAGTTTTCTTATCTGTGAAAAGGAAATAAGTATAATATCTATATCATAGAGATTATGAATTTAGAGGGCTTCCCTGGTGGCTCAGAGGTTAAAGCATCTGCCTCCAATGAGGGAGACCCAGGTTCAATCCCTGGGTTGGGAAGATCCCCTGGAGAAGGAAAGAGTACTTGGTATATTGTAAGTACTCCGTAAATATTAGTTATTATTAGTTTCATCATTATCATCTTCACTGCTTTACTGACTTACTTTATCTCTTGTTTAGAATATTGAAATGATCTTTTAAGTAGTCTTCTAACTCCAGTTCTTAATCACTCAATTTCCTTATCTAAGGAAAATGTGAGGGCTCAGTCAGAACAATTAAAGTTATACTAGGTATTTTAACAGGATTGAAAAGGTATTGAATAATAGTTATTAGAGAACTGAAAAAAAACAAAGAAGTAATCAGAGGAGTAACTGCAGAAGCTGCTGCCATTCCTAAGGCTGAGTGAAGAGAGAACTTAGGCTGGGGTTTTCGGAAGCTGGATGATTAGGGGAAAGGCCCTGAGAAGAGGACTCAGACTTGGAGGAAGGAACAGTACCTGGAAGGTACTGGTGTTCACCAAGGGGCCTCATGAGGAGCGTCTGGGAAAGTCAGAAGCAGCCCGAGTGCCATGGGAGGGTGACTGTGAAGCCACGAAGCGACCAGAAAGGAGAGGGTCCCTTGTCCCTTTCCCCAGGCTTCTAGTCCAGTCCCCTTTGAAGAATCTAGAGGAATCAGATAGCAAAAGAGAATTATTTGCAGAATCCCAAGCACTAGCCTCCCAGGAGAGAGTATAGAAGGATGGACTGGAGACGAGAGTGGAGCGCTTAATAACCGGTACAGTGTGCTTTTGAAAATACAACCTCCCCTCTGCACTTTGAAAACAATCAGCGGCCCCTTGCTACATATGGGACAGAGTTTTAGACTCCTTGCTCTCCAGCCAAAATCGACTTCTTCCGCTCTTTCCCCCATCCTCCCTTTCCTCCCTATTTCTGTCTTCACCTGACCTCCTAACTTTCAGCTGCCTCTTCACCATGCCCTTTGCTGTGCAATCCTTGATTCATTTCTTCTGAAACATTTAATTACTTCCATTGTGTTACTCTGTTGCCGCTTCTGACTTTCTTTCACATTTTGACAAGATCTTGTCCATTCTTTTAGAGTCAACTCTTCCATTAAACTGAGTTCTAGACAAAATTAATGATGTATTCCTCTGTACTTCCATAGATTATTGATACATTCATTCAAATCAGGTGTGTATTGACTCTATATTATGTAATAGCCATTGTGCAAGCATAGTGTACACAATGATGAACCAAATGCCCTTGGTCTTTGCTACATGGAATTTCCTGAGGAAATAGTTTTTGAACTTGGATTGGTGGAAACGGATTGATACATACAAGAGACTAGATATAACTATTGTATAACTGAGTATGTAGGGTAAGGGCTAACTGGAAGAGTACATTGACACTCTCTAGCGACTTCACTTTGACTTTTCACTTTAATGCATTGGAGAAGGAAATGGCAACCCACTTCAGTGTTCTTGCCTGGAGAATCCCAGGGAGGGGGGAGCCTGGTGGGCTGCCGTCTATGGGGTCACACAGTATTGGACACGACTGAAGCGACTTAGCAGCAGCAGCAGCGTACACATGGGAGAAGGCGATGGCACCCCACTCCAGTACTTTTGCCTGGAAAATCCCATGGACGGAGGAGACTGGCAGGCTGCAGTCCATGGGGTCACGAAGAGTTGGACACCACTGAGCGACTTCAGTTTCACTTTTCACTTTCATGCATTGGAAAAGGAAATGACAGCTCACTCAGTGTTCTTGCCTGGAGAATCCCAGGGACGGGGGAGCCTGGTGGGCTGCCGTCTATGGAGTCACACAGAATCGGACACGACTGAAGTGACTTAGCAGCAGCAGCAGCAGCAGCAGCATACACATTCTAATCACAGTCCTAGGAAGAGATAAGAGGAAAGAGAAGAGACAGTTTCTAAATTTTTAGTAGCTTAAACAATTAAAGGCTGAGTCAAGGGGAATTGAGAGGATTGAAAGCAGAAACAATGAAAAAAAAAAACATTTCAAAAGGTGAATTAGAAACAGTGTTGAATGCTGCTGAGGTTTAATAAAATGAGCATGCAGACTTTTGCACTGGATTTAAATGACCTCATAGTGATCATAGGGAGATCTTTTTCAGTGAAGCAGTGGCACCAACACGTAGAATAAGAACGAGGGCGTGAAAATGGAGACAGCTAAATAATTTACTCCTTGGAAGAAAAGTTATGACCAACCTAGATAGCATATTCAAAAGCAGAGACATTACTTTGCCGACTAAGGTCCGTCTAGTCAAGGCTATGGTTTTTCCTGTGGTCATGTATGGATGTGAGAGTTGGACTGT
>SJYT01008114.1:44789-57265 GCA_006410635.1 Cephalophus harveyi
CAACCTAGATAGCATATTCAAAAGCAGAGACATTACTTTGCCGACTAAGGTCCGTCTAGTCAAGGCTATGGTTTTTCCTGTGGTCATGTATGGATGTGAGAGTTGGACTGTGAAGAAGGCTGAGCACCGAAGAATTGATGCCTTTGAACTGTGGTGTTGGAGAAGACTCTTGAGAGTCCTTTGGACTGCAAGGAGATCCAACTAGTCCGTTCTGAAGGAGATCAGCCCTGGGATTTCTTTGGAAGGAATGATGCTAAAGCTGAAACTCCAGTACTTTGGCCACCTCATGCGAAGAATTGACTCATTGGAGACTCTGATGCTGGGAGGGATTGGGGGCAGGAGGAGAAGGGGACGACAGAGGATGAGATGGCTGGATGGCATCACTGGCTCGATGGACATGAATCTGAGTGAACTCCGGGAGTTGGTGATGGACAGGGAGGCTTGGCGTGCTGTGATTCATGGGGTCGCAAAGAGTCGGACACAACTGATCGACTGAACTGAACTGATCTGAAATAACTTAAGAGGAATTTAACTTGAAGAACAACACCCAGGGTACTTATTTTCTTGTGTTAGAGTTCTTTTCCAGTTTTTCTAACCAGCTACAGCATGTACTTTCTGCAGGTACCTTGTGTAACCTTACCACTTAGACCAGCAACTGGCACCTACTAGGTGCTTGTTAAGGAGCTGTATGACTGATGAAGGCTATTAAAGGGGATTAATTAAAACTATAAAATAACAGGGTGTCTTAGTCTGTTTGGGCTGTTATTACAAACTACCACAGACCAGGGAGCTTATAAACAACAGAAATTAATTTCTTACAGTTTTGGAGGCTGGAAGTCTGAGATCAGTATGCTTGTCTGGTCATGGTCTGGTGAAGGCCCCCTGCTGGGTCATAGATTTCTCACTGTATCCTCACAAGATAGAACGTGACTAGCGATCACTCTGGGGCCTCTTATAAGGGGCTATTTTCATTCATGAGTGTTCCCTCATGACTTAAACATCTCTCCCAAACTCCACCCACAAATATCATCAAGTTTAGGGTTAGGATTCAGCATATGAATTTGGGGTGGTTAGGTTCATTCAGGGACTTCCCAGGTGGCTCAGAGGTTAAAGAATCCACCTGCAATGCAGGAGAAATAAGAGACACGGGTTCGATGCCTAAGTCAGGAAGATCCCTTGGAGGAGGGCATGGCAACCCACTCCAGTGTTGTTGCCTGGAGAATCCCGTGGGCAGAGGAGGCTGGCTGACTACAGTCCATGGAGTTACAAAGAGTTGGACATGACTGAAGCAACTGAGCAAACACGCACGTATGCACATTCAGGTCATGGCACAGAGCAAGTTTTTGTGGCTTAGGTTTAATAGAATAGAAGCTAAAATATTTGTTACTTTTTTCCTGAGTTATTTTTGGCCTAAATTTGAACATATGCTTCAATGATTCAAAAAAACTGTGTGTTAAAAGTTAAAAAATAGTAGAGGAATCAATGAGAAAATAAAGCCAATTTTTGAAAATAGCACAATGCCATAAACCTCACAGCTCTAATCCATATTCCTGTTGTTTAAGTCTGAAAAGTCATAGGTGTACCCTAGTTTTATTCTGACTTAACATGTACAAGAAGAGTTTGATCTGCAGTGGTATTACTAGTTTCTTTCAACATGTATTCTCCAGAGTAATAGGCATCTTAATTTTTGTCTTTAATTTGTGTGAAGTCCAAGGTTATGTTACAAAATAACTTTTGATACTTTTAAAAGTATACATTTGAATTATGTTTAAAAAATATCTGCAATATTGCAAGTGAAGCTCAGTCACGTCCGACTCTTTGTGACTCCATGGACTATAGCTCGCCAGGCTCCCCTGTCCATGGAATTCTCCAGGCAAGAATACTGAAATGGGTATTCCCTTATCCAGGGGATCTTCCCAACCCAGGGATCAAACCTGGGTCTCCTTCAGTGCAGGCAGATTCTTTACCCTCTGAGCCACCAGGGGGGTCCCTCCAAATTTAATATTTCCTTGGTGTTCTTATTGAATAGCTACTCACAATTGCAATTCACAACAAATTATGAGAGGCTAATTAGCCCAATTCTACACAAAATTGTCAAACAAATGATATTGTTATGAAAACCTTTCAGTGTCACCTTTCATAGCCTTGTCATCCCCTGTGGTTTTTTTCTGTTTCCCAGTCTTAAATAACTTTCACAAAATTGCTGTCAGTGTGACTTTGTTGGGCAAATACTTTTAAAGTAAGTCATAAATGACAAATAAAGATTAGTGGTTTTTCTTCCCTTTCCAATGGTTACTCAGGCTTGCTTCTACCCTTCATGTTTTTAACAGAGATCCACCCCTTAGCTCAAAGGACTTTTATTCATCACAGGGTATATTTTAGAGAAGAAGCTTCTTATTTCCTCACAAATCACAACATACAGGCAGCTACTATTTCTGCCTTTGCATGCAGCTGGCCTGGAGGGCATTATATCCAAGACAAAAGCACATCTGCCTTTGGTCCAACCAAACTGGGTGTAGTGCTTTTAGGACCAAAAAGTGCTGTGACAGATGGGGATGGTGGAATTTGGTACTCTGTACTTGTACTTCTTTGTTGAACCGACTCCCTCGAAGCTCCTTTCAGCATTTAAGATTGGATGCTCCAACTCTTGCCATCTGCTTGTCTGGTTATAATCCCATCCCTGACTTTGACATATTTCTACGCTTGCCCTTCCTCTGGAGTCCATCGTGAACTCACTTGAACCAGCTCTTTATTAATTTCCTCTTCTTGGTGTCATGTTGGGGCTCAGCATCTCAACACACCTCGTGTTACCCCTCTCCATGCCCTACTGTGGTCCTCTGCCCCCAGGCTCTGATGTGACATGTACATGGAGTAAACGTTGAAAAGTTTATTGTAGACTTAAGAGATGCTAACAGCAGTTTGGAAAAGGAAGGGAGTAATTACTCTTTACTTTAAGTAATTCATTTTAGGAAATTGGAATTTTGGTGGGATAATATGATGTTGTCCCATATTATTACTTCAAAATCCGCCAATTTTTATAATAAATGTGATATCCTGGTTCTGGCATATTATACAAATTTGTAAATCACCAAAAATGCTCACGACTTTTGCTAGCTAATGAATTATAGGTCCCTTTTTAAACCTAGAGATCTTACTTCTAGGAACTGTAAGAAATTAAAATATGAGTTTGGAAAACTAACAATTATTGAAATCAACTGTTGGCCAGATATCTTACATGCAGCTATTTTACTAATTTTCATAATTGTTTACAATATAGGAAACATTATCTCCATATTTTATGTAAGATAAGGGTAGCTCTGTAAGACACAGCTGGGTGGCAAATACAGCATGAACACAGAAATCTAAGTCAAGGCCAAATGTAAACTGTCCTGTAACATTAACATTCAGTTCAGTTTTTTTACTAGGATCTAGAAGATCCAACCAGTCCATTCTAAAGGAGATCAGCCCTGGGTGTTCTTTGGAAGGAATGATGCTGAAGCTGAAACTCCAGTTCTTGGCCACCTCATGTGAAGAGTTGACTCATTGGAAAAGACTCTGATGCTGGGAGGGATTGGGGGCAGGAGGAGAAGGGGACAACAGAGGATGAGACGGCTGGATGGCATCACCGACTCAATGGATGTGAGTCTGAGTGAACTCTGGGAGTTGGTGATGGACAGGGAGGCCTGGTGTGCTGCGATTCATGGGGTCACAAAGAGTCAGACACGACTGAGCAACTGAACTGAACTGAACTGAACTCAAATGTGGCCCAATGCCTCATTTATAGATGTAACCTCCCACTGTAATTAAGAATGTGGCATTTGGAATTAGATTTCCTAGGTTCTATCCCTTTTCTTCTACTCATCAGCACTGAGGCTCTGAGTGTACCACTTAACATACTCAAGACTCAATTTTGTTATCTTTAAGTTAGGGATGGTAATGGCGAAGATGATATTATTTCCTTTCTTCCAGGATTGCCTCTGCCAATCAGATAATACACGTAAAGCAGTTGGTGACTGGTATAGAGTAAACAAAAAATAATTGTTGTTTCTTTAATTTGGACATTTTGGCTTAAAAAAAAAATAGCTTTATTTTCATTTGGATAACAAAATAGGAAACAAAGAAAAGCTATATGTTTCAGGTAGTTCAGTTCAGTCGCTCAGTCCTGTCCGACTCTTGGCAATACCATGGACGGCAGCACGCCAGGCTTCCCTGTCCATCACAAACTCCCAGAGCTTGCTCAAACTCATGTCCATCAAGTCAGTGAGGCCATCCAACCATCTCATCCTCTGTCATCCACTTCTCCTCCTGCCTTCAATCTTTCCCAGCATCAGGGTCTTTTCCAATGAGTCAGTTATTCACATCAGGTGGCTAAAGTATTGGAGCTTCAGCTTCAGCATCAGTTCTTCCAATGAATATTCAAGACTGATTTCTTTTAGGATGGACTGGTTGGATCTCCTTGCAGTCCAAGCGACTCTCAAGAGTCTTCTCCAACACCACAGTTCAAAAGCATGAGGTTTTCAGAACTCAGTCGCTTTATGGTCCAACTCTCACATCCATTCATGACAACTGGCAAAACCATAGCTTTGACTAGATGGACCTTTGTCAATAAGTAATGTCTCTGCATTTTAAAATGCTGTCTAGGTTGGTCATAGCTTTACTTCCAAGGAGCAAGCACCTTTGAATTTCATGGCTGCAGTCACCATCTGCAGTGATTTTGGAGCTCAAGGAAAGAAAGTCTCTCACTGTTTCCATTGTTTCCCCATCTATTTTCCATGAAGTGATGGGACCAGATGCCATGATCTTAGTTTTTTGAATTTTGAGTTTTAAGCCAGACTTTTCACTCTCCTCATTCACATTCATCAAGAAGCTGTTTAGTTCCTCTTCACTTTCTGCCATAAGGGTGGTGTCACCTGTATATCTGAGGTTATTGATATTTCTCCCGGTCATCTTGATTCCAGCTTGTGCTTCATCCAGCCCAGCGTTTCTCATGATGTACTCTGCATACAAGTTAAATAAGCAGGGTGACAATATACAGCCTTGACATACTCCTTTTCCTACTTGGAACCAGTCTGTTGTTCCATGTCCAGTCCTAACTGTTGCTTCCTGACCTGCCTACAGATTTCTCAAGAGGCAGGTCAGGTGGTCTGGAATTCCCATCTATTTCAGAATTTTCCACAGTTTGTGGTAATCCACACAGTCAAAGGCTTTGGCATAGTCAATAAAGCAGAAGTAGATGTTTTTCTGGAACTCTCTTGCTTTTTCCATGATCCAGCAGATGTTGACAATTTGATCTCTGGTTCCTCTGCCTTTTCTAAAATCAGCTTGAACATCTGGAAGTTCACGATTCACGTATTCTTGAAGACTGGCTTGGAGGATTTTGAGCATTACTTTACTAGCGTGTGAGATGAGTGCAATTGTGCGATAGTTTGAGCATTCTTTTGCATTGCCTTTCTTTGGGATTGGAATGAAAACTGACCTTTTCCAGTCCTGTGGACGCTGCTGAGTTTTCCAAAAACTTTCTTCAATTTAAGTCTGAATTTGGCAATAAGGAGTTCATGATCTGAGCCACAGTCAGCTCCTAGTCTTGTTTTTGCTGACTGTATAGAGCTTCTCCACCTTTGGGTGCAAAGAATACAATCAATCTGATTTCAGTGTTGGCCATCTGGTGATGTCCATGTGTAGAGTCTTCTCTTATGTTGTTGGAAGAGGGTGTTTGTTATGACCAGTGCATTGTCTTGACAAAACTCTATTAGCCCTTGCCCTGCTTCATTCAGTACTCCAAGGCCAAATTTGCCTGTTACTCCAGGTGTTTCTTGACTTCTTACTTCTTCATTTCAGTTCTCTATAATGAAAAGGACATCTTTTGGGGATGTTAGTTCTTGAAGGTCTAGTAGGTCTTCATAGAACTGTTCAGCTTCTTCAGCGTTACTGGTCAGGGCAAAGAATTTGATTTCCATGATATTGAATGGTTTGCTTTGTAAATGAACAGAGATCATTATGTCGTTTTTGAGATTACATCCAAGTACTCATTTCAGACTTTTGTTTACTATGATGGCTACTCCATTTCTTCTAAGGGATTCCTGCCCACAGTAGTAGATATAATAGTCATCTGAGTTAAATTCACCCATTCCAGTCCATTTTAGTTTGCTGCTACCTGAAATGTCATTCACTCTTGCCATCTCCTGTTTGACCACTTCCAATTTACCTTTATTCATGGACCTAACATTCCAGGTTCCTATGCAATATTGCTCTTTACAGCATCAGACCTTGATTCCATCACCAGTCACATCCACAACTGGGTGTTGTTTTTGCTTTGGGTCAGTCTCTTCATTCTTTCTGGAGTTATTTCCCCACTGATCTCCAGTAGAATATTGGGCATCTACTGACCTGGGGAGTTCACCTTTCAGTGTCCTATCTTCTTGCATTTTCCTACTGTTCAAGGGGTTCTCAAGGCAAGAATACTGAAGTGGTTTGTCATTCCCTTCTCCAGTGGACCACATTTTGTCAAAACTCTCCACCATGACCCATCCATGTTAGGTGGCCCTACACAGCATGGCTCATAGTTTCATTGAGTTAGACAAGGCTGTGGTCCATGTGATTAGATTGGTTAGTTTTCTGTGACTGTGTTTTTCAGTCTGTCTGCCCTCTGATCAAGAAGGATGAGAGACTTATGGAAGCCTTCTGATGGGAGAGACTGACTGAGCGGGAAACTGGGTCTTGTTCTGATGGGCAGGGCCATGCTCAGTAAATGTTTAATATTCTATTGATGGGTGGAGTTGTGCTCCCTGCCTGCTATTTACTTGGGGCCAAACTATGGTGGAGGTAATGAAGATAATGGAGACCTCCTTCAAAAGATCCCATGCATGTACTGCTAGACTCAGTGCCCCCAACCCTGCAGCAGGCCACCACCGACCCACGCCTCCACTGGAGACTCCTGGACACTCACAGGCAAGTCTGGGTCAGTCTCTTGTGGAGTCACTGCTCCTTTTTCCTTGGCCCTGGTGCACACAAGGTTCTGTTTGTGCCCTCCAAGGGTCTATTTCCCGGGAATTCCCTGGTGGCTCAGAGGTTAAAGCATCTGCCTCTGATGCGGGAGACCCGGGTTCGATCCCTGGGTCGGGAAGATCCCCTGGAGAAGGAAATGGCAATCCACTCCAGTATTCTTGCCTGGAGAATCCCATGGGTGGAGAACCCAGTCCTGTGTAAGTTCTGGCAGCTCTATGGTGGGGTTAATGGTGACCTCCTCCAAGAGGGCTTGTGCCATACCCAAGGCTGCTGCACCAGAGCCCCTCTTCCTGCGGCAGCCCACTGCTGACCCTTTCTTCCACAGGAGACGCTCAAGCACAGCTCTGTCTCGGTCTCTGTGGGGTCCCTGGGTCCTAGTGCACACAGGTTTGTTTGAGCCCTCTGAGCATCTCTGGTGGGAATGGGGTTTGATTCTAAATGTGAATTTACCCCTCCTGCCATCTTGCTAGGGCTTCTCCTTTGCCCTTAGGTGTGAGGTATCTTTTCATAGTTATTCCAGTGCTTATCATCTTACTGGGATTTCTCTGACCTTGGATGTGGGGTATCTCCTCATGGCTGCTTGCTTCATGCAAAGATGGGCACAATAAAGGACAGAAACGGTGTGGACCTAACAGAAGCAGAAGATATTAAGAAGAAGTGGCAAGAATACACAGAACTATACAAAAAGATCTTCATGACACAGATAACCAAGATGGTGTGATCACTCACCTAGAGCCAGACATCCTGGAAAGTGAAGTCAAGTGGGCCTTAGGAAGCATCACTATGAACAAACCTAGTGAAGGCGATGTAATTCTAGTTGAGCTATTTCAAATCCTAAAAGATGGTACTGTGAAAGTGGTGCACTCAATATGCCAGCAAATGTAGTAATCTCAGCAGTGGCCACAGGACTGAAAAAGGTCAGTTTTCATTCCAATTCCAAAGAAAGGCAATGCCAAAGAATGTTCAAACTACTGCACAAGTGTACTCATCTCACACACTACCAAAGTAATGCTCAAAATCCTCCAAGCCAGCCTTCAACAGTAAGTGAACTGTGAAATTCCAGATGTTCAAGCTGGATTTAGAAAAGGCAGAGGAACCAGGGATCAAATTGCCAACATCTGCTGGATCATAGAAAAAGGAAGAGAGTTCCAGAAAAATATCTACTTCTGCTTTATTGACTATGCCAAAGCCTTTGACTGTGTAGATCACCATAAACTGGAAAATTCAGAAAGAGATGGGAATGCCAGACCACCTGACTTGCCTCTTGAGAAATCTGTATGCAGGTCAGGAAGCAACAGTTAGAACTGGACATGGAACAACAGGCTGGTTCCAAATTGAGAAAGGAATATGTCAAGGCTGTATATTGTCACCCTGCTTATTTAACTTGTATGCAGAGTACATCATGAGAAACACTGGGCTGGATGAAGCACAAGCTGGAATCAAGATTGCTGGGAGAAATATCAATAACTTCAGATGTACAGATGACACCACCCTTATGGTAGAAAGCTAGGAAGAACTAAGAGCCTCTTGATGAAAGTGAAAGAGGAGAGAGAAAAATTTGGCTTAACACTCAGAAAAGTAAAATCATGGCATCTGGTCCCATCACTTTGTGGCAAATAGATGGGGAAACAATGGAAACGGTGAGAGACTTTATTTTGGGGGGCTCCAAAATCACTGCAGATGGTGAATGCAGCCATGAAATTAAAAGACGCTTGCTCCTTGGAAGGAAAGTTATGACCAACCTAGACAGCATATTCAAAAGCAGAGACATTATTTTGCCAACAAATGTCTGTCTAGTCAAAGCTATGGTTTTTCCAGTGCTCGTGTATGGATGTGAGAGTTGAACTATAAAGAAAACTGAGTTTGGAAGAATTGATGCTTTTGAACTGTGGTATTGGAGAAGACCCTTGAGAGTCCCTTGGACTGCAAGGAGATCCAACCGGTCCATCCTAAAAGAAATCAGTCTTGAATATTTATCGGAAGGACTGATGCTGAAGCTGAAGCTCCAATACTTTGGCCACCTGATGCGAAGAACTGACTCATTGGAAAAGACCCTGATGCTGGGAAAGATTGAAGGCAAGAGAAGAAGAGGAAGACAGAGGATGAGATGGTTGGATGGCATCACTGACTTGATAGACATGAGTTTGAGCAAGCTCTGGGAGTTTGTGATGGACAGGGAAGCTTGGCATGCTGCAGTCCATGGGGTCACAAAGAGTCAGACACGACTGAGGGACTGGACTGAACTGAACTGGCTGAAGGTGCTTCTTTTTCATTCTTGTTTTTGAAAATGTTAAAGTGAGCTTGATTTTGCCACAAGAATAGTATAATTTGCTAAGTTGAAGATTTAAAGTGTGGTATGCACCACCAGGGAAGCCCTATGTGAGAATACCTCAGTTTTTAGGGAGGGATAGTCCCGGGTCAAGTTCTCCAATATTATTCTCAATAATTTTTCAGTATTGCTTTTCAGAATGTCAGTGTAAGGTATTTCAGTTTTATTGAAATTTTCATACATATGTTTTATATATTCAGGTAAAACTCTCTTAGGCTAACAGGTCACTAACTAGTTCCTTTGGAGTTTGCTGGTGTTACACTGTAGAAAAATATTAAAACACCTAAAGTGGAACAAGGACTGTAGTCATGTAAGCAAGATGTGACCCTGGATCTTGAAGACTGAAGTACTATATTACAACTGACATGGTGACAAAAGTGCTTATTACAGGTCACTTTTATATAAAAATTTTAAAATTACTTAGAATGGCACTCTGTTCTCTAAACTTGCTGATACACCGCAACTTTGGATATTGTTTTATACCTGATTCAGCAGCTTTAGAAACACTAAAATACTCAACTTACAGCTGTGTTCCTATTTGCACAGACTTCACATCTGCCAAAGCAAATACTGGTCTGCTCCCTGTAATTCTACCACGCCATGAGAGTTTCTCCTGTATTTATGGGATGGGTGTGTTGATTGTAAGTTAGAGCTCTGGTGTTTGGTTCTTGACTACATTGTACTTAAGTTCATTCTAAGTTTTTTTGGTTGGAACTTGAAAGCAATGCCACTTTTAGATTTGGGAGGGTGCAAAGAAATAAGGCAGGACTGTTATATTATGGTCATGCTATATCTTCATTATATGTCTTTGACTTGTACATATGTTTGAAGAACTCATACATGCTCTTGTTTCCAAAATATACCTTTAAAGACTCCATTTCAGATTTATGATCTGTACCAACGGGAAGTTATTGAACTTGAATTTTATTCTTACCATTTTTGTGCTATTAGAGGAAAAATTATTTAGCAGAGAAGAGGCTTGGACTCTATCAGTAATAATATTGTTGTAGTAATTAAGCTGTTAGGCAAAACTCTTTTGTAGAAAAAACAATTTCATTTAAATATTGGTAAGTTTAAATGTACATAAGTAATAAAATATGAATGATGGAAATTGATCTTGAGAAAAGATTAATGAGCTTTATGTCTCTGATTCAGGTTTCCCTTCCCTTCATCCACATTTCTACTTTCTGGCTTAATTTTCCCACCAAAGGCAATAATTTTAATGATAACTCAAATTCATCATGCCCACCTTGAATGTATCATAAATTTACCTTACATGCTTATATATGTGCTACTCTCATTTTTGTTCTTTTGCTCAGTAGCTTTCACTTTTCTACCACATTAATTTTAAATCTGTAGAAATTGATTTCTGAGGCTGTGAATATGAAACCTCTGCCTTCTTGGCCTGTTCACTTATTGCAACTTGAATAAATAGAAGTTATTCCATCCTCCACTCTTTCCCTGCACTTATTCTCCTCATCTCTCTCTTCTATTCATTCCAAATCCAGCTTTTCTTCAAGATCCTCTCTGACAATCTATGGCTTTAAACTGTATAATTCAATTGATTTACATTTATTATGTCTTAATTTTTAACATTGCATTTCATTCTTTTGCTTGTTTTTCTGTTTTCTTTTTTTCAGAGAGAGGATAAGTGGATTTTCTGTTTGTGTACATTCTACTCCCCTTCACCCAACTAGGTTGTATTTTATACATTTAATTTTTATTTTTAAAATTATTTTTCTACTTTTTTACACATATATTAAGATGAACTGTCTGAAGAGATTAATATGCTTAATCTCTTACCAATTGTAACAGCAGCTTAAAACGTTTTACTCCCAAAGCCCTATGTGTATGAGTGTATGCTGTTGTTTAGTCGTTAAGTCGTGCCTGACTTTTTTGTGACCCCATGGACTGTAGCCTGCCAAGCTCCTCTGTCCATGGGATTTCCTAGGCAAGAATACTGGAGTTGGTTGCCATTTCCTTCTCCAGGGGATCTTCTCAACTCAGGGATCAAACCCATGTCTCATCCATTGGACTATATATACATATATATACATGGACTATATATATATATACACATCTATATTGGCAAAGTAATGTCTCTGCTTTTTAATATGTTGTCTAGGTTGGTCAGAACTTTTCTTCCAAGGAATAAGCGTCTTTTAATTTCATGGCTGCAATCACCATCTGCAGTGATTTTGGAGCCACAAAAAATAGTCTCTCACTGTTTCCACTGTTTCCCCATCTATTTGCCATGAAGTGATGGGACCAGATGCCATGATGTTAGTTTTCTGAATGTTGAGTTTTAAGCCAACTTTTTCACTCTCCTCTTTCATTTTCATCAAGGGACTCTTTAGTTCTTTGTTTTCTGCCATAGGTGTGGTGTCATCTGCATATGTGAGGTTATTGATATTTCTCCCAGCAATCTTGATTCCAGCTTGTGCTTCATCCAGTCCAGCATTTCTCATGATGTACTCTGCATATAAGTTGAATAAGCAGGGTGATAATATACAGCCTTGATGTACTCCTTTCCAATTCGGAACCAGTCTGTTGTTCCATGTCCAGTTCTAACTGTTGCTTCTTCACCTCATACAGATCTCAGTAGGCAGGTAGTGTGGTCTGGTATTCTCAACTCTTTCAGAATTTTACAGTTTGTGGTGATCCACACAGCCTAAGGCTTTGGCATAGTCAATAAAACAGAAGTAGATATTTTTCTGGAACTCTCTTACTTTTTCAATCATCCAATGGATGTCGGCAATTTATCTCAGGTTCCTCTGCCTTTTCTAAATCCACCTTGAACATCTAGAAGTTCACAGTTCACGTACTATTGAAGCCTGGCTTGGAGGATTTTGAGCATCACTTTGCTATTGGGTGAGATGAGTACAATGGAATATTGTTTTTAAAGTAGTGAAAGAAAAAACAATGTCAACCAAAAATTATTTATCCAGAAAAAAATATCTTTTAGAACAGAAAAGAAATACAGTTTAGACAAACAATAACTGAGATAATTTGTTACTTGAAGCCCTGCATATAAGAAATGTTAAACAAAATTCTTTAAGCAAAAGGAATATGACAGACACTTGAGTCTACACAAAAAAATGAAGAATTCTGGAAATAGTTAAAATTATCAGATGTGTATAAG
>SJYT01008114.1:62495-122266 GCA_006410635.1 Cephalophus harveyi
AGGGCTTATGAGAAACTTCTGCTACATAAAAGAAGAGTAATATGAAGCCACTGGCCATACTGGTTTTCTCTGTTTCTTAACTATATCAAGCAGATCCTATCTTAATGCATTTGTATGAGTTTTTGCTGGAGTTTTCCACCTTTGAGAATTTTCATGGCTGGCTACTTTTTGTCATTTGGCTCTCAGTTTAAACATCACTAGTAAACTAAATGAACCTAAATAAACATTCTTTTTAAACCAATTCAACAGCTTTAACATATCTTTTCTTAACCACAATAAAGCATATACTTGTCTCCAGTGGCTTTATCTATCACACAGAAACAGAGAATCTTTCCAGGAACGCTTTCCACCTTGCTTTACTTATAATATCGTAAGTTGGGGAACAGCTTAATATCTGACAACAGAGGAATGACTAAACAAATAATAGATTAGATGTATGATAGAATATTACATAGTCACTAAAAGGGCTGTTCATAGATACTAAGAAACTAGTAGGAGATTGCATGTAACATGCATTCTCCAATGAAAAAAATTTGAGAAACAAATAGTGTGTTAAAAATTGTTATATCAGGGTTTATTAAATGAAATCATTTTCTTGGTACTTTCTATATTTTCCATTTTCTAGGGATGGGGAACTGTGTGCTATGTTTGCTCTTGTAAACATGAGAATTACATACTATCTTAAAAATGTAGAAGAGAATTGGACATGCCTGTATCATGGCATAGAGCAGTGTTTCCGGAACTTTTAGTTTGGTTTCAGGAGACTTTTTCACTTGGAGAATTATCAAAGACTTCAAATAACATTTAATAGTTTACGCTTATTGATATTTACAATTTTAGAAGTTAAATCTCAGAAATTTTTAAAACGTTATTAATTCGTTGAAAACAATATACCTATTTTATGTTAACATCAAAGGTGTGTTATTATAAAACAACCATTTTTAACAAAATGAGAACTTAATTAGGTGAGTGGCATTATTTAAAATTTTTGCAAATCTCATAAATGTCTGGCTTAATAGAATACAGCAGATTCTCATATTTGTATCTGATTTCCATCTGTTGCCATGTTTTGTTATGGTTAAAGTGTACTGAAAAACATGGACTCATACAGATATGTGATTGGAAAAAGGAAAGCTTCACAGACTTACTCTTACACTCTTACACCCCAACTCCCTAAATGTAGAAAGTCTTGGGAGCACCCGAGTATGTAGACCTTCCTCCGAGGTACAGGAAGAATGGGAAGTCAGATCTGGGATTGAGTCCTAAATAAATGATTTGTTTATTAGTTGTGTAATTCTGACATTTCATTTAACACCGCTGAACTAAATGTTATCTGTGAAGTGAGATTTGTATTCCACTGTGTGGTTGGGAAAAGTCATTGTTGTTGTGAAATTCCTTTGCATTTTCAAAACAAAGACTTGAGATACAACATATGCCATTTTCCTATTTTCTCTGTTTAATCAGATAGTAGTAGTAGTTATGTTTGTAGCTTTTATAGTCATAAGTGGTAAAGGAATAATATTTTAATTCTGTGCATTACTTCTATGCAAAAGGGAAAATCTTTTCTTTTTTTTTCAGAAGGCTGTTGGACTGCCCCCCTCATTTCTCTCTCCCCTCCTTTCTCTCCAAACTCTTGCTCTCCTCTTAGCTCATTCTATGAGATCAGTACTCAGTTGGAAGTTCTTTCTGAGTTCAGGTAGTCTAAAGGGAACCCTGCCAAACCAAGGAGCATTGCATTGTTCACTTGTCTTGTCCTTTGTCCATTGAAAATATGCATTTAATGGCTAAAAATAGCTTTAGGGTTCACTGTCTGTTCCTAAACAAAGGGATAGGATTTTTCTTAAATGGTCTGTTTATAGTTAATCATTCTTTAAGTATATTAATAATGAGAATGATAGCTTATATTTTATTAATTTTTAGAATTTTTAATGCTCATTCATGAATAGCCTCTGTGACAATACTTGGAAATATGAAGGGACTTCTCCTACTTCATTGTGTAAATAAGAAACTGGACTCTGATAATGTAGAGGGGTCCTTCTCAGGTCAAGAGGTTGATCAGAGATTGTCCCAGAACCAGGCTTGTGTTTCCCAAGGCCCAGTACCGCTGCTGCTAATAGTCTGTGTATCAGCTCTTTCAGAGATATGACACTTCAAGTTCTTAATGACACAAGATGAATTTTTGCAGTTTTCTTTTTTTTTTGTAATCTAAAATTACTTTGATTGTACTAGCTATTCATTTCCTCTCTTCCAGATTTGGAATTTGAAATGATATTTATCTTTCCAAATATTTTAAAGGGATAGTAACATTCACAGACAAATAAGATAGGGATCTTCAGATGTGTATTTTCTACTTCTCCTTGGTGTGTTGACTTAAGCTGCTGAAGAATCACTTTGGAGTGAGCTTAGATGAGATGAGGTTGACAATGTAGAGGGGTCCTTCTCAGGTCAAGAGGTTGATCAGAGATTGTCCCAGGACCAGGCTTGTGTTTCCCAAGGCCCAGTACCGCTGCTGCTAATAGTCTGTGTATCAGCTCTTTCAGAGATATCACACTTCAAGTTCTTAATGACACAAGATGAATTTTTGCAGTTTTCTTTTTTTTTTTTTGTAATCTAAAATTACTTTGATTGTACTAGCTATTCATTCCCTCTCTTCCAGATTTGGAATTTGAAATGATATTTATCTTTCCAAATATTTTAAAGGGATAGTAACATTCACAGACAAATAAGATAGGGATCTTCAGATGTGTATTTTCTACTTCTCCTTGGTGTGTTGACTTAAGCTGCTGAAGAATCACTTTGGAGTGAGCTTAGATGAGATGAGGTTGCTATGTGAAAAACAAGTTTATATATGGTTACTGATTCATGCACATTTTTTCTTGAACTATGTCTTCTTTTGGAAGCTAAGATATGGGTGTGGTTCTACACGAAACAAAACCATGCAAAGTATTAGAAATGATTTTTATTTTTGCTACAAGACTAATGATGTGGGGATATTATCAATGTCTTTCTGTGCTTCTCGAATGACAGAGTGTACTGCAGAATCCAGCACAGTCGTTTATTAGTTTAGTGAAATCATTTTAAAAATCATTGTACCCTGAAATATAATAATTACCATAGATATTATCTTGAAATACTAAATATACTTTTAAGAGATAAAGGTATTTTTAAGGTTGGGATTTATTGCAGTTGGCTTTTAAATAATTTTTGGCTCATCTTCCTATTTCTTTTACTATAAATACCTTATACTTTTAAAATATCAAGTTTTCAGAGAAGGAGAAATATTGTATGGCGTCTCTTATATATGGAATCTAAAGAGTATTGATACAAATGGACTTATTTACAAAACAGAAACAGACTCATAGTCTTAGACAATGGACACAAATGCCAAGGGTAGGATGGGTGGAAGAGATCGTTTAGGAGTTTGGGATCGACATGTACACACTGCTATATTTAAAATGGATAATCATCAAGGGCTTACTGTATAGCAGAGGGAAATCTGCTGAATGTTATGTGACAGCCTGGATTGGGCAGGTAGTTTTGGGAAGAATGGATACATGTATATGTATGGCTGAGTCTGTTTGCTGTCCACCTGAAACTATCACAGTATTGTTAATCGGCTATACACCAATATAAAATAAAAGGTTTAAAAAATAAAATGTTAAGTTTTACTAATAAGATTTTAAGTATAAGTTAATGTGTTTTACTTTAATACTTCATACTTTAAAAAACACTGAGTTTTTATTCCCTCTTTTGTAGTGTTAAGTGGCTTCTGATTTAAATCTGCTAGATTGCTATCAGATTCTCTAAGTCACTTGAGTATTCTCTGTGTCTTCCCTAACCTCCCTTCAGTCAATCTTTGTTGAAGCATTATTCATTCTTTGATGCTCTGCTTAAATTCCATCACATCCTTGGGCTCCTTCCCAGATTCCTTGCGATTCTGTCCTGCCCTCCTCTGTTCTTCCATTGCTCTGTGCACTTTTACAATACAAAACTCATGCCAATATCATGTGGGTTATATCAATAGATACCAGGGCTTATGTCTATTACCACCAAACCAGGTAAGCCCATGGAGGACCAAGACTAGGTGCTATATATACTTGCATCCTTAAAGTAATTTCCTGACAAATGTACCTTATATTGAATTGCATATATCTTCTGAAGCCAGAACCTCCTCTTCCCTAAGTAAGTAGAATGGACACATTAGGATGGGCAAGGCATACTGCTCATGCTTCAGCAGTACAGTGACTTATTAACTCCCCCTGTTACTGATGATTTCCATGTCACAGATAACTGAAGTAATTTTTAGGGTGTTTAACAGATTCATAAAAATTGAGCAAAATCCAGAATAAATTTAGTCAAGTAAGTGCATTGAGGCTTTTGGAGACAACCGATGGGCCTTAGAGATTCACTACAAGATGTGAATTAATGAATGATCATTTCTTACAAATAAATATGTATAAAATTAATGCTAACTAGTTTAACAGGAAGGGAAATGGCCAAATGTTTTAAGCATCACTTGATTGTTTTAGCTATATATTTATGGAGAAGGGATTTCTAATGTCCCAGGAACAATTTTCTGGATTCCTCTCATTCCAAAATCATGGAAGTGGAGATGATACTGAAAGAGAAGACAAGGCACATTTATAAAATTTCACTCATTCAATAGTATCTTATGATTGCAATTATTCCAGAGAAAACAAAATTAAGTCTTTGTAAAACAGAAAATGAGATCCATGTGTTCCTTCTAATCTCATGAGACGATATCACTCACATACTTAAAAAATTAAAATATAACATTATTCAACTGGTGAGTGAAATCTACGTTAGTATTTTCTATATATTAGGAATAATGACCCATTTTTTGGCAGTAAGTGATCACAGGAGGCTATGATTTTCTTATCCTTCGGTGTTCAGGACTCAAATTTATGTGGCTGAAGTAACTCAAGAACATATTAAAAGTTAAGCTTGAAAATTGTTCTCTTGCCAAGTCTTTGTATATGTGTGTAGATATCTACATATTTTAATTGAATAGTAATTAAGGCAATATGTGATAAATACGTAAAATGCTCCTGATTTCTAAGGCATATTTTCAGTGAGCCACTGGGTCTTTGTGGTATTTTGAAGATTGAAAAACTTGGATACAGAGTGACTAATTTTAATAATTAATTAAGACTTTAATACTGTGGTCAGAGTCTATCTTAATTTAATTTTGTAAATTCATTCCAAAGCGATCTCATTAATTACTTGGAGATATTAAAATGAAAATTATAATCTAAATGTGTCATGTGTTTTTAATCAATATATTTCAGCTTTTTGATGATTATTAAAGTACTTGCATATGACAAATAGTTGTGATAGTAGAGACTGTGAGCAGAAGTTTGGCCATTTCCCATTTGATATATGCATATTGGAAAGAGGGAGTTAGGGATGAATTTTTTATTGCTCATAGATTGTCTAAAAAAGTTCTTCAAAAATTGGCATCAAATACTTCTGACGTATTGACAACTGATGTAATTTTTGGTTTAGTTATTTTTCATATTCAAATTCTGGACACAAATGTAAAACATCAAGCAAAATTATAGCATAAATCACACTTGAAATGGCAGGCTATATAAAATGCTATACTTTCTCAAATAGCTGATTTTACAAAAATTTCTTTTATGACCTTTCAAAGCAGAGAATTCCATAGCTCTGTAAAACAAAAATGAAGCTATAAAAGTGTCTGAAGGGTAGTTTGCCCCAAGCAAGGAAAATGTAGAAAATTAACAAAATACTGATGGAGGTATGAAGTGTGATAAAACGTATCACTTTGATTTCTTTGCCTTCTGCTGCCCTCTCCATACCAAGGACCAATTTTCCAGACTTCTGATCTCCATATAATTGTCAACTGAACAGTGTAAGAACTCAAAAGTCTTATGGGCTGAAAGAGTCCTTATTTTGTTGAGAAACAACTTGGGACTCTCAGGCCTTTAAGTTTTTCAAAACAGTATACGGAGCACGGCAAGCTCATTTGGGATAAGTGGCCTTTGGTGTCACTGAGTTTCTGGACAATTTCCCCTTTGTAGCTTGTATGTACTCCTGCCATCTAACAAGTTTCCCTTAGGGGAGCCCTGACTCATGGACTTTCAGTTTAGCTACAGAGAATTGTCTATTCCAATTCAAATAATCATCTACATTTTAGGATTTATTAGGGCTAATAAATAATGGATTAATGGTTAAGAATAACGGTCAAATTTTAAAAATGTGAACATAGTTCTTTAAAAATAAGGAATGAACCACTGATACGTGCAGCAACATGAATGAATCAGGACCAGCTACAAAAGCATGCATATGTCTGATTCCACTTACATAATGTTCTGGAAAAGCAAAGCTATGAGACTGGAAGTCAGATCAGTGGTGCCAGGAGTAGGGTTGGGAGGAGAAGGTTGAATTCACAAGTGGAGGCACTTTTGGGGGTGAAAAAAATGTCCTCTAGGTGGTGATGGTAGTTATACAACTGTATACCTTTGTCATACTTAAAGATCTGTACATCTAAAATGGTAAGTTTTACTGTCTAAACTATACCTTAATAAACAGTTAGTTACCTTTTTTTTTTTAATGGTGAGAACAATTAAGACCTACTCTTTTACCCAGCTTGCAGATTTTTTTGATGCTATCCTCCTACTTAGTAAAATGAAATTATATTATAGTTCAATTACCATGAAATACAGGGCCTAGACTGCTAAGATTTAGAAACCATTTTATAACTATTGTTTGCATTGTCTAAAAAGTCACTTAGTTTCACTGAGTCCCAGTGTAAAATGGGAATGATTATCTTGCTCATATTTTTTCACTGGGTTATTGTTAGTCTCAAAGCATAGTACTCAAAGAGTATATAAGCGGTTAGGTGCTATATGAGCTAACATTATTTGTTAGATCATTTTCTGGTTTTCATTTACAGGACTCTCCATAACTTCTAAATGTGACCATTGATTGTCTTAAGAGATAAGAAAATATTTTAAAATTTAAAATTGCAAACTTCTTAAAATATGACTTATTCTAAAATATAAAGATCCAGATTAAAATGAAAGTTCATATTTTAAGAAGTTCAAAAAGAAAACCTTCTTTATTATGCCTACCTGTAAAAAAAGTTTGAATATAGATAGCATTTATAATTAAATTAATTGATTCATATATTTGTTTATTTGAAAGGCTATTATGCTAAAGACATTTTGAAAGATTCTTTAAGTGTTATCATTTGTTTTAAAAAAATCAGTGATGGAGTTTAAGCTAAAGAATTAATTATCATATAATTTCTTTGCATCACATCTTCTTAAGAAAAAAGGCTGTGAAATGAGAGTTCCAACCAGGACCTAGCCTATTCTTGACTAGTATGTCATTTCTTGACTAGTTTATTTATTTATTTTTTCTCTTGACTAGTTTAGTATGACTTGACTCAAGTTATTTAGCTTCTCTGAGCCTCAATATCCTTCCTTCATTTGTAAAACAGAGAAAATGATAGGACTAATTCCACAGTATTGATATGATGATTAAGTTGATGAGTCCATACAAAGTACTTACATAGTACTTGACCCATAATAAATACTTAATATGGGCTTCCCCGTGGCTCAAACAGTAAAGAATCTGACTGAGGTAGGAGACACGGGTTTGATCCCTGGGTCAGGAAAATCCCCTGGAGAAAGAAATGGCAACCCACCCCAGTATTCTTGTTTGGGAAATCCCACGGACAGAGGAGCCTGGTGGGTTACAGCCCACGGGGTTGCAAAAGAGTCAGACACAACTTAGAGACGAAACAGCAACAAATATAAATAACCAGACAATGGCCATAATCTTAAGGAGCTTCATTCTGACAAGGAAGTCAGACTTGTAAATATTGTGTGAGGTTAGGGAGGGCCCTGGGCTTCCCTGATAGCTCAGATGGTAAAGGATCCGCCTGCAATGAGGGAGACCTGGGTTCAGTCCCTGGGTTGGGAAGATCCCTTGGTGGAGAGCATGGAAGCCCACTCCAGTATTCTTGCCTGGAGCACCCCCATGGACAGAGGAGCCTGGCGGGCAGACCATAGACAGGCAGACAGGCAAACAGGCAGACATGACTGAGCGACTAAGCACAGCCCAGCACTGGAAGGAACATACAGAACACTCTGATCACCTCTGTGAAGGGAAAAGACTGATTTGTCGGGGGATTACTTGAGCTTTGCTGGCTCCATTATCCACTTAGTTGGCAGAAGTTTCCTCTTCAAATTCGTACTTTAACTTCTCATAACTCACAGGGGTTTTATTTCCAAAATATATTCTGAATTTTTCTCCGTCTATTTCCATCATCTCTCATTTGGACTAAAAGTGCTTCCTAACCTGTGTTCCCACTTCCATTCTTGCTTTGCTATAATACATTTCTCACAAGCCATTCAGATTTTTTAAAAAATCAGTAAATTAGAGAACATCATTCCTTTGTTTGAAACCCATCATTGGATTCTCATTGCATATAAAAAAAATCTAAACTCTTAAACACGACCTACTTTACAGTAGGTACATACAGCAGGTACTTTACAGTAAGGTACACAGACCTTATCTCCAACCTTACATTATCTCAGGCTAGTCATAATAGTTTTCTTTTATTCTTTCACACTCAAAGCTTATTCCTAACTTTGGAAAGTAGAATTATAGCCTCCCAAAGATGTCCATGTCCTGGTGTCTAGAACCTGTGAATATATTACTTTACATGTCAAAAATGATTTTGTGATATATGATTAAGGATATTGAGATGGGGAAATTGTTCTGGATTGTTCAGATAGAACCAGTGCAGTCATACGTATTATTACAAGCAGAGAACCTTTCCTGGCAATGGTCAGAGAAAGAGACGTAACCCCAAAAGCAGCGTCAGAGAGGCTCTACATTGCTGGCTTGAAGATAAGAGGCCGTGAGAACGCGGGAGATGTCTGGAAGCTTGGAAAGGTAGAGAGACGGGTTCATCCTTAAATCCTTTGAAAAGGGGCACAGTCTTGTTGACACCTTGATTTTTGCTTAATGAGACCATGGCTTCTGACCTATAGAACAATAAGATGATACATTTGTGTTCTTTTAAGCCACCAGGTTTGTGCTAATTTTTATGGCAGCCATAGAAAAAATTAATACGTCGTTCCAGGCCACTCGCACTTGCTGTCCCCTCTGCTTGGAATGCCATTTTCCTCATAGTGCTCCAGGGATAGATCCTTTTCCAATTTTAGGTCTCAGATTCACTGTTACCTCCTAAAGGGGTTTACACTTATGGCCTTATCTGCAGCATCCTTTCCACTCCTGACTCCTGAGCAACTCTAAACAACACACTGTTTATTTCCTTCATGGAGTATCACTGTCTGGAATCACCTTGCTTGCTCACTTATTTTTTGCTGTTTTAAGCTTTGTAGCATCAGAGACCCTGTCTGTGTTGTTCATAGCTCTACTGCAGACCTTGTTTGTGTTGTTCACACTGTATCCTTTGGCAAATAATATCCAATCAACAAATAGTTGTTGAATGAGAAAATAAACCTGGGTGGTAGTTATTTCAGGCCTAAGTCAGAGCCTGGATAAATTTGGAGGTGTGAAACTGCTTATGTTCCTGGGAAAATCTGTGTTTCCAATGGCTGAAGCCAAAAGGGGAAAGCAGAGGAAGATGGAGACCAAGAGCTAGGCATTTTTCTCCTCTTTTATTATTATTTTAAATATCATGTTGCTACTTCATGTAATTATTTAGGAATTAACAAGTATAAAATAGAGACTCATAGATATAGAGAATGAACTAGTGTTTACCTGTGGGGAGAGGGAAGGAGGGGCTACACGGGAGTAGGGGATTAAGAGATACAAGCTATGTATAAATTAAGCTTCAAGGATATATTGTACAGCACGAGGAATATAGCCAATATTTTATAATAACTTTAAATGGAGTATTACATATAAAAATATTGAATTCCTCTGTTGTACACCTGAAACTAATATAGCATTGTCAATGAACTCCATTTAAAAAAACTCAAATGCATAACCAAGCTAACAAGACTCAGTGAACAATTGAGTGTGGGCTGAGTGGAGAAAGAAGAGTGTCCTCTGTGTCTCATCTTGGGACGAAGATAATAGTGGTAGTGTTAACTGGCATAAAGAACAATGGGAAATCATGATTTGTCTCATTCTGGACTCTGAGCTATATGGACTTGTCCAAAAGGAGATGTTCAGTGCAAGTACCTGGGGTCTGAAACTTGGCTGGAAGTTATTAGAATATAAATAGACACAAAGTCAAGGGATCTAATAATTCACAGATAAAGACAATGGGCAAGGGGAGAAAAAAGCTGATAACACAGCACTAGAAAGCACAGTAACTTTCTGAGAGGGATTGGCAAAGGAAATTGGACCCCAAAAGCAGAGGATTAGAAGTAGTATCTGGGGCCAGGAAGCCATGGGGAGGAAAAGTTTCAGAAAGAAGAGGGAATAGTCTGAATATCAGACACTACACGAGGAAAGAGGAAAAACCTTTGGATTGATCAACAAAGGAGTGAAAAGTGAAAACAAAGTCACTCAGTCGCCCCTGACTCTTTGCGACCCCATGGACAGTAGCCTGCACCAAGCTCCTCTGTCTATGGGATTTTCTAGGCAAGAGCTTGGTGCAGGCTACTGGGTTAGGAAGAGTGGGTTGCCATTTCCTTCTCCAGGGAATCTTCCTAACCCAGGGATCAAACCCAGGTCTCCCGCATTGTAGACAAACGCTTTACCGTCTGAGCCACCAGGGAAGTCCAACAAAGGGGCACTGGTGTCTTTTGCAGAGCTGCTAATGATGTCCCGACGTACAGGTGAAGTATAACCAGAGGAAAAAAAAAGATGGTAGAAGATGTGGAGTTAAAGGAAAAATTTTTTTTTTTTTTTTGTTTCTCTTTTGAAGAAATTGAGGAAGACACATAGTAATGTCTTGAAGGACATGTAAAGAGAAGGGATAAAGAGAGCAGAGGGAGGGATTAAGCCTGCAGGGTGCTGAGACACCTGAGCTTGGAAGTGTTGGTGGCAAGTAGATCAAGTGGCGGGGCTTCCCTGGTAGCTTAGCTGGTAAAGGATCCGCTTGCAATACAGGAGACCCAGTTTGATTCCTGGATTGGGAAGATCCCCTGGAGAAAGAATAGGCTACCCACTCCAATATTCTTGGGCTTCCCTGGTAGCTTAGATGGTAAAGAATCTGCCTGCAATGCGGGAGACCTGGGTTTGATCCCTGGCTTGGGAAGATCTCCTGGAGGAGGGCATGGAAACCCACGTCAGTATTCTTGCCTGGAGAATCCCTATGGACAGAGGAACTTGGTGGGCTACAGTCCATGGGGTCGTGAAGAGTTGGACATGACTGAGCAACTAAGCACAGCACCGCACAGATCAGGTGGCTCAGTGATAAAGAACACGCCTGCCAGGCAGGTGACGTGGATCTGATCCCCGAGCCAGGACGATCCCTGGTGAAGGGAATGGCAACCCACTTGAGTATTCTTGCCTTGGAAATCCCATGGATAGAGGAGTCTTGCAGGCTACGTCCATGGGGTTACCAAAGAGTTGGACTTGGACTTAGTGACTAAATAGCAGTAGCAGATCTAAAATCTAGGAAGTGGTGAGAACACTCGTTTTTAGAGTAATAGAATCCTGAATCGACCACTTATTAGCTTGCTGCTGCTGCTGCTGCTAAGTCGCTTCAGTCGTGTCCGACTCTGTGCGACCCCATAGACAGGAGCCCAACAGGCTCCCCCGTCCCTGGGATTCTCCAGGCAAGAACACTGGAGTGGGTTGCCATTTCCTTCTCCATTGTGTGAAAGCGAAAAGTGTAAGTGAAGTCGCTCAGTCGCATCCGACTTCTAGCGACCCCATGGACTACAGCCTACCAGGCTCCTCCATCCATGGGATTTTCCAGGCAAGAGTACTGGAGTGGCTTGCTATTGCCTTCTCCGACTTATTAGCTTAGCAAACTTGAAACTTCTTTGAAGCATAATCCCCTCAAACATAACTTGAGAAAAATAATAAATACCTTTCAGTGTTTCTGTGAAAAATTGGACTAGTAAAAATTCACCCACTAGGCACATATTATTATAATATGCACAATTCACTGGAATTGTGACAGATATCTGAGCTCTCCACTCAAGCACTGAGGCCTAGAATCGGTTCTTTGAGGACTAAGAAATGGTCAAGTCTTCCTGAACTGAGCCACATCTATTAAACAGACACACTTGGTCAACACCTGTATATGTTTCACTTTTTCCCAAATTTTAATGTAGACCCTAAAGCCAACCATAGAAGAAAAGCCCAGGTCACAAACTTACAAAGATAAGAGAGAGTGCTAATTTATCTCAGTTCTCCTGAAAATATTTGCTTGGTCCCTATCATAACATGTGCTTTTGGTATGATGGGAAGAGGAGACTGAAGCTGGAGGAAACTAGGAGAGGTTGCTTTGGACTTTTAATCACTTTTATAAAAACTGTGCTTACATTTAAATTGAAACTAGCTGTATTGTTATGCTGATGATATCTGTTTTACTAACAGATACTGAGATGCAGGCACTGAGTGTTCATGGACACTGATTCTGCTACAAGTCCTGTTATCATCTCTGTGCCCTCAGCACCTGAAATACTTTATGAGAATTGCAGCTTCTCCATAAATGTCCTCAGTCTCTGTGGCTCACTAAAGATTCCACACAAGATGCTTGAAAATTGGGCCAACCATTTGGTATTGTGGTATTGGTGTCTCAAGATGGTTTCAAAGTAGACTAGAAGTGGGAAGCACGTGGAGTACTTACTTTTTTTTTTTCTCTGCATTTTCCACTTACTCTTTTTGAATATTTGGCAAAGTGTTTTTCAAGTCCTGGCCTCTCTCAGATATTCTAGTTAGAATTAGCAGAAGGGTGACTTTTTGATCCTTACTCAATGCCTTCCTTTAGGTGGAAGCAGGGCCCTGTGTTAAGTGTGGTGGTGCCAGAAGCAATTGAAATGGGACAGGTCGAAGTGAAAAGTTAGACTGTGGGGTATAGCTGCATTCCGTATATTCCTCTGGAATACTTCTCCAGAGATTATAGCTCCAAAGGGAAAATGCAAAGTTTCTTGGACTTCTACAAAAAAAAGTAAGGATAATGCATTAATTGCCTAATCTTACCCTGTAATCTCTCCTTTCTCTGAATTTCTGCAGGGTCTAATGTATATGGTCTGACTTATGCTTCTTGCTTTATGTAAATCTTTTTTTTTTTTTAGTGTCTACATGGGTTCCTTGGAGAGAGCGGGCATGCCTTTCACTTATTTTGTGTCATCCCCTCCCTCCAATGCTTAGCACAATGCAGGGTTCCTGGTCATTGCTGAGTAATTTTAAACCACTGACTCACCTGTGTTGTGTAGCACAGCCATTCTCATTCTTCATGGACTCGAGGTAGCAAATCTACTAGATTATGTGGGACTCTGAGGTCATTAAGATCTTGGCAGGCATGAGTGTGGCACAAAAACTCATGAACAGTGCTCTTGAATGACATGTACAACTGGAACTACCAAATTCCCTGCAAAGCTAGTTTAGGGGTAATCACACCACGGTAACTACTTTTAGGTAATTCTTTGCAGCTTGAAACTTAGTTAATAATGTATTACTCATTTTAATGTCACTGAACTCTGTCTTCTGATCAGAGCAAAGCTCTGTTCTCAATTGAGAAAATTGGAGTGCACAGAGATAAAGGGCTTAGTGTTTACAAAACGGGTGAGTGGCAGAGCTGATGTCTGAAGCAAGGCTTTCTGCATCCAAATACAGTGTCCTTCCCATCCCTCTACACTGACAAAGTGGACTGCTTTTCTGCATAATAAAACTCTCTGGGACAAGGAGATGCAGATGTATTTCTCTAAATAAGAGAGATGGCGAGATAAGGAGATGATCTTAATCCCAAGTATGATGCATTTGTCTAAAATAATTTCTTCACCTGGACAGTTAACAGTCCTGTTCCAGAATCTGGGAAAAGAAACAATGTAGCAAGGGGACAAGAATAAGTCCTCCTTAGTAAAAAAGAAAGGGTTAAAAATTGACCCTTTGAAAGTTTAACATGGACAGTTTACTGCTTAATTATCTGGATACCAAAAACTAGGCTGAAAGGCTGTCTTTCCTTCCTGATGTCTTTTCAGCTTATAGGGAAAAAGTGAAGGGGTGTGTGTCTGGGGGAAGGGTTAGGGAGGGAAGAATAAGGCTCTTTCCTTCTAACAGTCTTTCTTTAAAAAAAAAAGAAAAAAAGAAAGAGAAACAAACGTTTGCTTCTGCGATTTAGCCACATTTATGTTTAAAACATAAATGAAATAGGGAGAGTTCAAGGCACAGGGGCTTGTGTTCTGATTTGGTTGTTTACCATCAATCAGACCGTTGCTTGGCAGACACTGGATGGTTATGAGCCTGAACAAGCTGAAAAGGGGCAGGAAAAGAAGTGGAGGCAGCATTCTTCCTATTTAAAGCTGCATCGCTTGAAAAAAGTTTTCGCAGACTGTGCTGGAGCTGGTGCTGAAAAAGGGGGTTTGCGGAGGCTGCCCTGCGGCTGGTGCTGAAAGAAGAGCCCGCAGCTGACTTCATGGTGCTACAATAACCTTAGAATATACTTTTAACTCCCAGGAGGACCCACATGTCTAATATTTAGACATGATGGCAAACTGGGTGGAAGCAAGACCTCTGCTCATTCTTACTGTTTTATTAGGGCAATTCGTCTCAATAAAAGCCCAGGAAGAAGACGAGGATGGTAAGTTTGCCGTTTGCTTTCCTTCTGATGTTTATTGCACAGTTTGGGAAATGGGTGGATTATTAAGCCTCAGGAAGAGCACGAAGAGGAGGTTCTGGTTTAAAGTTGAGAAGGGGGCTGACAGATTTGCACCTGGGAAACAGCTCGGAAGACAATCGGGGACATTTGTAAATCCGGAGCCTTTACATCTGCTGTCCGAAGAGTACGCTACCGAATTCTTTGGGGGAAAGCCTAGGATAAGTCCTTTTGCCTGAATGTGGACAGTGGGAAGTTTAAAAGAAAAGGAGAGTGCTTAAAACGGAGGGCTAGAGACACTCTTAGAGGAGGTCTGTTCTTGGGCTGGAGTTCTCAGTCGCGGCAGAAGCAGAGTAGGGTGGAGCCTTTTTTGTACCGAACTTCAGCTGCTTCATAAAATTCTTTGTTTAGAAAAACCTCTGTAGGCAGTCATAACTGATTTTTCTTTGTCTTTGGCTCCTTATTCTTTTCTCTTTATAGATTTTTGCGTCTCTCCTAGTTCCATTTGTGATCTTACAATCACTTTTGCTTTCTGTGAGACAAGTCTTTCTTTCTCCAGGGCAGAGGGTGATAGAAGCCAGATTTCTTATTTTCCCACCCTACTGACTTGACTCTCAGGACAGTGGTGGTTCCCTGTTGGAGGCGGAAGGCAGGAAATCGGAATGTCTTATATAATTTATTTATCACAGAGTATTTGCATGGGCATTATTCATTAGACACAAGTTTCCTTTCTTCTCTTTTTTAAAAATGTAAGACAAATCTTGCCTGGTTACCAATTTTTTTCCTATGAAATTTGCATATGTTAGGGCTGCTTTCTGTGGTATGGTTAAGCAAAAATGTGTGGCTGCTAGCAAATTTAAGAAAATATTTAAATTGGTTTCACATTGTTAAATCCTTACCCTCCAGGCCTGAAGTTTCAAATACAGACATGTACTCTTTCATAATAGGCTTTAAAGATTTTCATAACAATTTAACTTCAAACTCAAGCTTTTAAAATTTAGCACACTTATGAAACTTTTCTGTTACTGTCCTTCATATATATTTTATGGCTGTATACACACATATGTACATATGTGTGTATATATATTTAAAACCTGTTTCTGTATATTTTTGCTCTATAAATGTTCATAAAATTAATCTAGAGACCCTGAGGTCTAAAAAACATTTAGAGTGAAAATAAGAATCTAGAATGAATACCCAAGAATCTGTCCAGAGTCCCATAGAGGGGGCACTTTCTGAAATCTTGAAACTTTTATGTTACTTTTTATGTTTTAAAAAATGAGACAATTCATAGAAGATTAGACCTCTTGAGTTTCCTTGTAATGTTCTGAAAAGCATGTGTAGTTTGGAAGAGCTGGGGAAATAATAGAATAAGAAGTAGAAGTCAGGAAAGGGGAGGGAAAAATGCACAAAATTACTATAGCAATAGAAATATCTGAATATAAAAGAAGTTGACTCCCCTCCCCCACCAGAAAAACCAACAACTTTCATTCAAAATTTTACACAACTTTCCTTATTACTATATTTTAAGATAAATAATTTCATTTATAAGGTATGAAAATAATTGAACATGTGAATAAATGAATGTTTCCTAAAGTATATGGAGTAGGCCATATGTTAAAAGACTTTCTCAAATAGCTGTAATTACATTGTAGGTGTTTCTGAAAAATGAGCAGAGTTCAATTTACCTTAATACTAATTTATATAAATGTTAGAAATGTGATGCTTGGTGCAAAAAAGCCTTCTCTCCCCCAATATATCCAAATAGCACAGAACATGGAATTCCAAACATTTTACAGAAAAAAGGTAAATTGCTTGCATACATATTGTAAAAGAATAAATTGCTCAGTTATGTTACTAAAGCTAAGAGAATATGTGTAATAAAAATTCAATAGCAAAAGTAAATAGTTAAGGTCTTAATTAAAGGTGATATAAAAAAGAATTCCATAATCCAGGATATTCAGAACTACATAACTTGAACTTACCATGCATATTTTAGTTTAAGTTATATTGTGCGAATACTTGGCAATACTTTATTTTTTCTGTTCAGGCTTGTCACAAACTTAATAGAAGAATCAGAATTTTGAAACTCTATGTGATTTTAAGTTTGGAGAAGAGTAAGGTAAATGTTTTAAACTAAAGAGGTTTCTGGGCACACATGCAAAACAATATGTTTTTCAAATTTTAGCTTTAAGTTATATAATGTGGTGCTGACTTTGTGTACGAATATGTCCTCTTTGAAATGTAGAGACTTATTATCATATATAAGTACATACTTATAAGTTTTTTTTTTCTTTTCAGGACTTCAAAGTATATTTTTCTTCTGTTTGACTGTGATTATTTTTACCGGAAATTTAAAATTTATATTTTACATAAATTACATATATAATGTCTTATAGAAATACTTATGAATGATGAGATAAAAGAAAACATAGCTTTAGGCCTCTTAGGCCAAAATTGTTACTACTTCTCACTAAATTTTAAGAACTGAGTTGATTTTTTAAATTCATAAAAGTGAGAAAGTTTGAGAGTTGGACTAAGTTTAGTTGGGGCTATTAAGTAAAATTAAGTAAACATATGAGTTAAGATAACAAAAATCAGCTTTTCATGAGTTTGTGTGTGTGTGGAAGTGTGTTGGTTTTGGGGGAGCTGCTTGAAGAGATTTTCCCATTTGTTTTTTGTAGGAGAAAATACTAGTGCATTTATACTAATTCTTGTATTCCTGAATAAAGGTCTAATACCTAGGTCTAATACCTAATAAATGTCTAATATATCTAATACCTAAATGCATTCTTGTTATTAGAAGTAGACATACTTAATCTTGGAAAATAATCTTTGATATGAATCATTGATTTCAACAACAGAGAAACAGTGGAGAGAAGGAAAGCTACAGAAGCGTACTGTTTTATTTCCAGACTATAAATGTCAGTGCTTCTCAGAGGTCATGAAGGTGACATCAACAAGTGAAGCAAGAGAGTGTATATCAACAGGTGATGGTAGGGCTGTGGCGAACTGAAGATGCATTCCCACTTGAAGCCATTCATATCTAATGTTTTCAGAAAGTATTACCTAAGCCAAATACAGTATATTTTGAATGTCAAGTGTGGCTCATGGACCATAAATTTGCAACCCTCTTATTTGTAACCCTATACTAGTATCATGGACCCAACCTGACTTCTGATTACTAAGAGATGAGGGGCTCACAGAGGATGAGATGTTTAGATGGCATCACTGGCTTGATGGACATGAGTTTGAGCAAGCTCTGGGAGTTGGTGACGGACAGGGAAACCTGGAGTGCTGCAGTCCATGGGGTCACAAAGAATCGGACACCACTGAGAGACTGAACTGAACTCAGGGGCTCACAGTTCTTTCTATAGCATGTGTGCTTAATCGCTCGGTCGTGTCCAACTCTTTTTGACCCCATGGACTGTAGCCTGCCAGCCTCCTCTGTCCATGGGGATTTTCTAGGCAAGAATACTGGAGTGAGTTGCCATACCTTCCTCAAGGGGATCTTCCCAACCCAAGGATCTAACTCAAGCCTCCTGCATTGCAGGCAGATTCTTTACCGTCTGAGCCAACAGGGAAGCCCTTTCTATAGCATGGCCTCCTGCATTTTTATTATATTATGTCTGGCATTTATCTCATCATTCAAATACAAATAGCAAGAAGCAATGCTTAATACTCAGCAGTACTTGGATGGGATCATTTTAAAGGAAGTAAAGAATGCAAATATATAGTTTAAGATACTTGTTCACTTATAAATTGCTTTAAACTTTTTACTGTTGAAATTGATACTTTGGATCACACTCATGTAGGGTATGCACACTTTTCTTTTACAGTGAATGCTTTAAGCTAGGTGCATATAGAAGAGTGTAGTAGTTTAAACAACAAAAAAGTGTTTTTTTCTTATTTTATAAGCTTCTAGTTTAGTAGGGAAAGGTTGGTTTACCAACTCTACAGAATCATCAGAGATTCAGTTTTTTCTAGCTCTCTTATATTCCTAGGGTACAGTTCTTGATGTTCTAAATTCCTAGACAGCTACTGGAATCCCAGCCATTATATTTACTTTCCTGGCTTCTAGATAGAGAATAGGAGATAAAGGCTGTGATTCTTTTTTAATGGAGATTGTTAAAGTCATCATATCATTTCTACTTACTTGTAAGCCATGTGGTCACACAAAGCTACAAGGGCTGCTGGGAAATGTAGTCTTAGCTGGGTAACACTGACAATGTACTCTGTTGAATAGAGTTATGGAGGATATAAAAGAGAGAATAGCTATTAGGAGGCAACTGTAACCCTGGCCACAGTGGGCATAATTGTCAGCCACTTTCAGTGGAATAGATCTGGTTTCAATGGACAGAATATAGTTGAGTAAGCAGACTTACCCTGGTCATTGTTCATTCCTAGGTAGAATACAAAGCCAAGAACATTGGATGGCCCTTAAACATTATGTTTTCATTCTTTACAATTCTTTCCTTCGTCTCTTCAAATAAACTTTACTTTTATAAAAATTAGAATGGGGCTTTATTTTGGAGAGTATCTCTCTATATATGTGATTGGTAGATTGATAGGTACAGTCAATTTTTTATATTGACAAATGCAGGGTAGACTTTGATCATGACTCTCTAGGTTAGTTGGTAAGCAATCCACACAGATCAGTGCTGAGCTGATTGCATTAAAAAAGTCACCTGAAGAGCTTGTTGCTAGTACCGATTCTAGGCTCCTCTTGTTCCCCAATATCCTGATTTGGTGGTTGTGGATGGGATTTGGGAAGCTCTCTAGGTGATGGATTCATGCTGGTGAACCACTGTGTTAAGTCTCTGCCTAGACTCTTGATCTTGATGTGGCATCAGTTGGCTTCCTCTTCTAAGGCTACACACTGTGACTTTGCTCACAACTTGCTATTCTAGTCATTCCTTTCACTTATAAGCCTGCTTGTTGAAAATTTATAGATAAGACATTGTGAATTCACAATCATTTCTGGAAAAAATAATCAAGACCCAAATCTTCCTTATGGCAAGTTAGATAAATCATTCTACTATACAAAGGCCACACTATTAAAATGTATTTCCAGGTGACTATATAGTCTTTTCTTTCTTTCTTTTACTTCCTGCTCTTTACACTTTTATCATATCCCCGAAGGCCAAAGACTCATCACGTTGATCATTCTAGAAGTGCACATGATACCATATGTTAAGTAAAAACATCAAGAGGAAGTTTTGTTTTGAGAGGAGGAGCCTTAGACATTAAAGTTATGTTAATCTATTTTTTTTCTTTTTTTAATCAAATAGTTTGTTCCTACTTGACGAAGAATTCATGCATCATTTCTTAGTCTTACATGGCAATTTAAAAAATATTTAAAATTGGATCAGTCACTTTTTGACTGATGTTTTGTGTTCTGAGATTACAACATTGAAAAGTTTAGATTTATATATGAGAGATATAGTAATAGTAGGAAAAAAAGACTAAAGTTATTAATTATTAATTGACCTACTATGTACATTTTGGCAAGTTGAACAAGTTTATATAAGATAGCGGAATTGATAGGAATATATTGAGAATTCAGTTTTCCTCCAAATTTCTTTTCATGTAAGTTTCATGTGGCCTTTCTAAATTTTATTTAATGCTGAAGAGCTATTACACACAAAGAGTATCTATTCTTGGCATTTGTGTGAGAAGTAGTCTATCCAGTGGAAAATTTTTCTTTGAAGTTTGACTGCATTGGTGGCTTTAGTGTTTTTACTTTATTTTATTGGTATGTTTAAAACTGAACTCTTCAACAGAAATCACGGTGGTTCCATCTTATACTGAGTATTTTTCCTAAGGAACAGTGTATCAGGGACATTGTGATAGCACAAGATTTTCCTTACCCACTTGTCTTCTACAGAGAAGTAACATTAACACTGTTAAAAAGTTAGCATCAATAAATTAATGAACGTTGTCTCTATAGCTTTCTGGTATAATTTTCAAACTCGAAAATGTTTGTGTGCTTTAAAAAGTTTTTTTTTTTTTTTTTTTTTTATGTACATCTGGGAAGGAGGAAAGACAATCTCATAGTTGGTTTTCTTTCCTTTTTCTTTCTGGGTGTCTATTCAATCAGAATCATAAGTAAAGATGACACTGTTGCTTGCAACCTAAGCATCACAGCCCTTTTGTAGTCTACATACTTTAGTAAGTAAAGTAAGCCACGGTCCTGCCATCTCTGGGAAGACACCTGGATTCTGATGCATCTCTGCTATTTACGAGTTCGCAACCTTTAGACTTCTTTTTTTTTGAGGGCAGGAGGAGAAGAGAACGACAGACAATGAGGTGGCTTGGTGACATCACTGAATCAATGGACATGAGTTTGAGCAGACTCCAGGGAAACCTGCCATGTTGCAGTCCATGGGGGTCACAGAGTCAGACACCACTTAGTGAGTGAACAACAACAACGAACCTTACCAAACCTTTGGGTCCTCGTCTGAATCTGAAGACATTAAACACACCCCTGTCAATCTGATGGAACTCTTAAGAGGGTCATTTGGGAAATTTACCTGAAAGCAATTTTAGAGCACTTACATGAGACTCGCAAAGTGATACTTTGGTCTGATCTCAGTCATCACAGTTATAAATCGTGGTGGCATAAATTCTACTTTTACCAAATCTTTGAATTCCTTTTGAAGAAACTTCCGGATTTGTCCTCCTTCTGTATTTTGTTTGTTCTCCACCTCCAGGGGCAAGTTGCTCCGTTAATCATCCTCTCTTTTCCATAACTTCAACAGCTTCCTTCCTATGAGCTCTTTCCCCTTAGCCTGTAAACAAGCTCAGCTCTCTCCCAGGGCCTGCGTCTGGCTTTCACCCTTTCTTTATTCTTAGCCTAGCTGCTTTAAAGGAGCAGAACAGTTTTCTGTCTGACTCCATGCCCTCGCTCATCCCATGCACCCTCACTTTTGCTCCCTCTATTCCTCTTAAGCTTGTCCAGTGATGCGTGACCTTCCAGTGGACCCCTTTCACCTACCGTTAACGACCCCAGCTTTCCTGAAAGGCTGTGCTCTGAAGGGTCTCGCTTGACATTCCTGAAAGGAAGGTAAAGGAAAACTTCTCAGTTTCATGGGCTCCTTCTCTCTCTCTCTTTTTTATCCCTTAGCACTTTGTTTTCTCATAGAATTTAGTCCACTGGTTCTGTCTATTCTCTTCCTAGATTATCTAGGAATCTTACTCCCAGGGTTTTGCTTAACCACTAATTGCTAATCATTTTCAAATCTCTCTCTTCAACCCTGACCTTCCGTATGAACATATTCCTTCGGAATACCCAATTTCCCACTGGCTGGTGCATAACCACTTCAAGTTCAATGTACCCAAAACTCAACATGTTATCTTTCCTTCCAGACAGGATCATCTTTCTCATGTATTCTTTATGCCAGTTCATGGCAACATCATCCTACTCGGTTGTTCAAGCAAAATTCTAATCAGGTACTAGATTCTACCATTGTACCTGCTAAATATTTCTCAAATATACCTCTTCTCCATCTCTACTACAAATACCCCAGTTTAAGCTCTCATGGATTACTGCTTTTTACTGCAATTGCATGTAAGTTTGTCTCTGCCTCCCATGTGGCCACTTCCCACCTGTACCTATTGGGACACCTCTGTATCTATTGGGACACCTCTGTTGCTATTGTGTTATAAAACTAAAATCTGATCACTTCATTACTTTCCTTAAAACTTTCCATTGACTCCCATAACTTGAGGAAGCTCCTAAGCAAAGCATACAAGACCTTTCATGATCTGTCTCATTTCTAGAATTTTAGGCCAGTAGCTATCATTTTTGCCTCAAAATAAGGAATTGTCTGTAGTTCTCACCTCCCATGACAAACATGCACACACACTTTTCCTTAGTCTACTTCCCAGGTTCCACTGCATGTCATAAAATTATTTTATGTATTAGGTATATGACTGCTATTCCTTGCACACAGGCCAATTGAATATTATTATTTTTTTTAATCTAAGAAAAACTCTCCCACTATTTATTCATTCAAATATGAGTGAACCAATTTCAGATTTAGATATTTCAAGTTATATTTGCATATTCTTGAGTAGTTTTCTTGAGTGCTCTATGTTTTAGTTTTCTCATATATAAAATTAGAATAGTAATATTTACCTTAAATAATTATTTTGAAGACTATCATGTATTAAACCACCTACATAGTAGTATGGTACTGTCTCTTATACACATCTAGATGTGTATAAGAGACAGCCTACATAGTAGTATGGTTCCTGACAAAGAGTAGGAGCTAATCAAATGATTATTGATACTATTATCCAACATAATTATCTGGTTGATATTATGATTCAACTATTTAATAATATAACAATAATAATAAATGCTTATTGGGTAATTATCAGAACCAAAATGTTAGATGTTATGAAAAAAATAAAGAAACAACTTTTCTCTCAAAGAGATTAAAATTATTGTAAAACTTAAAATGCAAATTGTATCTGCTACAGTCACTTAGGCAATGAATCAGTATTTTTATCTAATATCTAAATAGGCTATATTTTAAGCTTACTTATACATTTTGCCCTTCAAATGGAAGAGCTTTACTGTAGTGTCTTCTTGTGTAGTTTTACTATGGGAAAAAAAAAGAAACAAAACCTCTTTCCATTAAATACTTTCTAGGGGCCATGTCCTGCTCTCCTGTTTTCACACCCCACACACACTTCATTCTCTGCGACTGTCTCCAAGATGTGAGCAAGCCAAGCACGATCCGTTCCATGCTGCAATGCTGCCGCGTGTCTGTCTACCACCTCTGTCTGCTTCAGAGTTTATTTTCTGAAAATACGATAGTCATAAAAGTCTGTATTAAAAACTGGAAGCTTATTTTCCACCCTGCATTGCTCTGGATTGCATCTGGAATGAGAGGAATTGCTTCACTGCATGGGGACTTTGGATACAGTAGTGGGAGTGACCATCTTTTCCCAGATTTTGCAGCAAGTCTCCTCATTTTCCAAAGGCTGCTGGGTTCTTCACTCCCTTCACTCCCAGGAGACTTTTGTGAAATTGACTCCAGAAAGCAGACACTGATGTAAAATGTAGGCACATTCTTCATGCTCACACTTTCTTTATTTTGCTGCAGTTTTCTTTCTTCTCAGTTTTTTAAACTTGAACAAAATGATGGGTTTCACTTGGAAGAAGGTATGCGCATGGAATTTCACCAGATAATTAGTGGCTATGAATTACTTTAATCAATTTTTTAAAATTTTTATTCAATAGAGCTGTTTTGTCGCCATCAGCTTTAGAGTTTTTCATTATGGAATTTAAAAATGTGGATACTTCCCATAGCAAATACAACTTATTTATAGAGATTTAATATTTTCATTGAAAAGTTTAACTGCTTAAATAGCAGTTATATAGTTATTACTTGTTCCTGATGTAGAAGACTCTATCAGATTCATTTATGCTAGTTTGAAATTAGTTTTTAATTTTTTTTTCTCATTCTTTCCAGAGCTTTCTATTGAAGAAATGATTAAGTTACAGTTTAATTCAGAACATTATGCTTCTCATTTAGTACTCAACTTTTATCTAGAATTTCTGATAGGATGGACTGGTGGGTGAACAGTGAGGTTAACTGGTTACCATGGGAAGATGAACTGCAAAGAAAAAGTTTCTAGTTTTCTGGTCTTTGGCTACAAACACAAACCCTCTGAAGTTTTATAAAGAAAGCTTATACTTTCTTTTGAAAGGCAGAAGGGCACTGGCCATTCTAAGGCAAATGAGTGATTCTGATATAGGAATCTTCTTTTACATGAGTTTGTGCTGAAACAAAGAAAAAAACACTTGGAGTCAATGAAGGAGGAACAATTGAACTTTCCATTGACAGCTTGTGTTAAAGCTTTCAGGTGCTACAAGCATTATGTCTTTCTGAGTATTCACAAAAACATGGCTTCTTTTTTCATCCCTTCACCATTTCCTTTTAAGTTTTGGTCTCTACATGTTAGATTAGGCATGTGTTTGTTTGTGTTTTTATTTTCTTCCTTAGGCACAATAAAACTGAACTGAATTTTATTGAGAAACAACTAATAAGTTCCTGAACCAATGGCATTCTCATTAGCCTGGGAAGATTTCAGGATACTTGTAGTCTATTTCATTAAAAAAAAAAAAAAAAAAAAGAGTGGGGTAATTCCTTTATGAATCAAGATTGAAACAATGAGTTATAAAGAAAGTAATCAGTGGATGCATTCAAAGTTCCATTGGCGGTGTTTATGTTTGGGTATGTGGAGGATGATGAAATAAAATTAAATTAAGTGTTTTATGATAATTAGTATTTTCATGATATTTTGGTACATTCAGGATATAAATATTTCATAAAACTGTTAAAGCTATACTCACTTGATCTACCTTGTACCCCCTCCACATCTATTCTGTGGATGCAATGTTGCTAAAATCCTAGGAGGACCAGCAGTTCCAGTTTTAAGAAAACAGTTTTGAAGTAGATGACTTTTAATTTTTTTTTTTAAGGGAAATATGCTTTAAACTTTCAGTTTGAAGGAAAGGCATTCAGGCATCTACCTGAGAATCAAGGTCTCACACTGGAGGTTTATTTGGATGTCTCCTTCTCAAATATGGGCTTCTCAGGTGGCGCTGAGAACTCTCCTGCTAATGCAGGAGACTTAAGAGATATGGGTTTGATCCCTGGATGGGGAAGATCCCCTGGGTTGGGAAGATCTCCAAGAGAAGGGCATGGCAACCCACTCCAGTCTGCTTGCCTGGAAAATCCCACAGACAGAGGAGCTTGATGGGCTACAGCAATGAGGTCACAAAGTGTCGTACACAACGGAGCAACTGAGCATTCACCCAATCTGAGTATATTATTATATGGTAATTTGCCTTTTATGATTTCCCCCCAATAGTCTATGGCCATCAAAATCAACTGACATCATGGCTCTGGGTGAAAGTCCCAGTACTGGGTGGACTCTATGGTTCACACCACAGGCAGATGAAACACAGCCGTCACGGACATCCTGTGTTTGTCTGTGGATGGTTCCACAGTCAAGACATTAGAATCACTTCAAATCCATTCTGATAGAAACTGAAAGTTGACTTCGTATAATCAAAATGGAAATTTGTCTGCAGGATTCCCACTGTTTCTGAAGAGGATATTTGAGTTTCTTCAGAATAGAACTGTATGATTGTGCATCATATAGACGGTATAAATACATGGGAAGATAAGTTTTCTGTGGTACCCAAGGATACCAATTAACAGTTGGCACAGATAGCCTCATTGAAGGCTATCGTGTCTTGTGGGATTTATTTGGAAAATTTCAAAGAAGCTGGGAAAATTTGTGATATCTCTAAATTTTTTTTCTTAGATTTCTCTAATTTTTTTAACCCTATCTGCCTAAGACACGTTCATTTTGGAAAGAACACATAAACACAACCACAGTCCTGTATCTCTATTATTTTGAGCTAACAACATAGATACTTATAACTAGGCCAAATAGGCCATACGAATAGTAGGAAGAGGGCAGAGTCTCACAGTTAGATTTTTTTAATTCTGGGAAATTTCTTCAACTCCCAATTACTACCATTTTTCTACACTTAGGACCTTTAACAGTGAACAGTTTCTACATTTAGAACTTCTCTTTTTCCGTTTAGTTTCAAAAAGCAATTAACAGAGCCTGGGTCTTTGGAGTCTCACATTTGAATCCTGCATTTTTGCAACCTTGTGACCTTGAGCAAGGTACGGATCTTTGAGATTCAACATTTTCATCTGCATATTGAAAAACTGAATTGCAATTTATAGGCACTGAAGAAAAGTGGATATTATTCTTTTAGGATGAATCCTCGGATTGGGCCATTAGAGTTTTCCCCATAACTGAAATAATTTTTATCAGACCATTCCCAGTTACTAAAATGGGAAGAGAAACGGTGGAGGAGCAGAATTCCTGGAGCAGAACAGGGCCGGGGATGGGGGTGGGGAGGAGTGAAATGGTGATAAGAAATTTTGTTTATTTTGTGCTTTTCCCTTGGGCCAGGCCTGTGCTCAGCTCTTGATTGTTCACAAAGGAAAAGCAAAGCAAACCGGCCAACTCCTGAAAGTTTTACTTTGGTATTAGGATGCATTCACAAACTGAGTGGTACATATACTCATTTGATTTTATTCTTTTTTTCTATTATGATGATTTTGGCAATTGTTTAAACATTTGGTTCATGTAGAGTTGTTCCAGAAAAGTGAAAGTATGCTCAATACATACAACGTTTATTTCCTTTCCTGAGATTTCACTGGTTCAAGACAAACTTATTTGGACCCTGGCAATGCTTTTATGAGGGATGGTGTGCACCTCCACCTGGGTGGTCAAGGTGGAAGAAGGAGCTGTGTGACCTCATTCCACTTTTAATTCAACATGGCAACAGGGTCCAAAGAGCACTTGGCCCTGAGTCAGACAACTCTAGTAAAGTCCTGATTCTTTCCTCATAAATGTAATATGTTGGAACCTTAATTTCCTCATATATAAAACACAGATAATACTTTTTATTTTTCTATCTCACAGGTTCAGAATGAAGAATTCATAATAATGTCTGCAGAAATTCTGTGTCAGATTTAAAAGCCTCAGTAAGGGTCTATATGATTTATTGTAATTAAATTTTAGATGAATATAAAATAAGTGTTTATTTTAGGTAAATGAGAATATTTATAATCCAAAGGAACAGAAAATTCTTCATGAAAATGAAAGAAAGCAAAGTTAGTGGGTTTTTTAAAACCTTGAATTGCAGAGAGTAAAATACCTTGCTTACATAACCATCTAGAAAACTCCCAAAGCCCCAAAATAGGAATTAAATAGGAAAAAAATGAGAATAGAGACCTTGCCTTCAGGATAAACAGAACAGATGGAAAAACAAAACGTGATTTTTCTAATATAACTGGACTGCAGTCTCTCTACAAGCAAAAATGTAGCTTCCTGGCAGAAGGCTGAATCCACTGTTATTATTACTTTTCCCCTATTCATCTCTCATCAGGAAGCCTGTCTCAAAATCAAAGTTAAGCTCTAAGGGCCTGTTTGCAGCATGGTATCCCTGTTCCCTGGGTCAGAAGGTGACTGTGAGACAGAAGTTTAAACTGATGATAAATATCCACAGCAATCTGAGCCAAGTGTTTAGACAAAGGTTCCATCATCCCTCAAGCTGTCTACTTCCTGGTATATTTTAAGACTCTCTTCTTGTTCAGAGAGAAACATGCAGTTAAAGAGATGAGGGCCTCAACTAAATAGACTGTTTCTTTCTTTCATGAATGAATTGTTGAAATAATTTTAAAGAAAAGTTTCTAAATTAAAACTAGACCAGGTTGCAGGAAATCTGCATTCTAATTGTAGCTCCATCATGAACTAAATTGGTGATCTTGTGGAAGTGATTTAAAATCTCTGGGCCTCAGTTTCCTCCTCTGTAAGACCTGTGGTATATTATCCAGGGCTACTTCCTACTCTGAAAGTCTAGGACTATAGAAGGTTTGCATAAACTTACTCACATAGGTTAGATTCCTGCTATACCACCATGAAGAATTTCATGTATAAGTTTTGGTAGGTTGAGGCATTATGCATAATTTCTGTAGGTAATATCTTTCTGTACTTTTAAATTAGGATTTGAAGTTTTGATCCAGTTTTCTGGTTATTTACCTGTATGTAAGACTGAGTGCTGCAGAATTGATGCTTTAGAGTTGTGGTGTTGGAGAAGACTCTTGAGAGTACCTTGACTGAAAGGAGATCAAACCAGTCAGTCCTAAAGAAAATCAGTCCTGACAGTTCATTGGAAGAACTGATGCTGAAGCTGAAACTCCAATACTTTGGCCACCTGATGTGAAGAGCCGAAGGTCTGTGAAGGTCTTTTCACAAGAAAAGACCCTGATGCTAGGAAATATTGAAGGCAGGAGAAGGGGACAGATGGTTGGATGACATCACTGACTCAATGGACACGAATTTGAGCTAGGTCTGGGAGATGGTGAAGGACAGGGATGCCTGGCACGCTGCAGTTCATGGGGTTGCAAAGAGTCAGACATGACTGAGTGACTGAAGAACAACAACAATGTGCCGAGTCGCTTCAGTCATATTTGACTCTTTGTGACCCTGTGGACTGTAGCCTGCCAGGCTCTTCTGTTTATGGGATTCTCCAGGCGAGAATACTGGAGTGGGTTGCCATTCTGCCCTCCAGGGAATCTTCCCGACCCAGGCATTGAACCTTAGTCTTACATCCCCTGGATTGGCAGGAGATTACTTTACTATGATTTATTTAAGAAACACAACTTCCAAAATGATCTTTTCTCCAGTGAATGGCTTTTCAGGTGTCCTAGGTGGCTCAAATAGTAAAGAATCTGTCTGCAATGCAGGAGACCTGTGTTAGATCCCTGGGTTGACAAGATCCCCTGAAGGAGGGAATAGTCACCCACTCCAGTATTCTTGCCTGGAGAATTCCATGGACAGAGGAACCTGGCAATCCATAGGGTCACGAAGAGTCAGACGTGACTGAAGTGACTTAGCACACACAAATGGCTTTACAAAGTTTCTAGACTTTGTTGTAAAGGTAACTGTGAAAAAAAAAATCACAATAATCTGGCAATAATAAGTTTTGTATATTTCAGATTAACTTTGAATTTTTCAATTAGAAAATATGTAAATACATTCAGTGCTGTGTTATACTATTTCAATCATAAGATTTGATGCTCTATAAATATTTTTGGGGGGATAGTGGTCAAAGTTTAGTGGCATCCTAGGCTCTTGCCCTTAAAGCTGATGGATTTGTCTTTTCAGTGAGGACATTGCTTACTTTTCCTGGCAATCTGCTGAACCTACTAAACTGCTGTTTTATCTAGCCTTTTAAAAAAGTTGGAAGGAAAGAAGGATAGAAGGAAGGAGAAATTAAAGCTTATGAAATTTCCCTGAAGAGTAGATCATGAGATTATCATGATTGTTCTTGATTCCTTATACCTGTTCCCGAGTCCTTATTTTTCTTTATTAATAATGTTTGTTGGGAGATATGTACATATTTAGTTTGAATATTTAGAAGGTTTGATTTAATCCATTGGTATTTTTTGAGCACATGGGGTTGCGAAGAGTCAGTCATGACTGAGAGATTGAACACCACCAACACCACCATGCTAAGTTGCTTCAGTCACGTTTGACTCTTTTCAACCACCTGGACCACAGCCTGCCAGCCTCTTCTGTCCGTGGGGTTTTCCAGGCAAGAATACTGGAGAACTTTTTGGAACATGCTACTTGCCTCCCATTCCTTCAGGGAAAATGAAGAACTCCATTTTTATGTTTTATTACCCAGTTTTCCTCCTTCACTGATAGTGATTTAGTTCTCTAAACATTTAGGTACCCAAGATCTGCTAAAATATCACTCCCAGGCATTCTGGGCAGAAAATGGCCTTAAAAATGTCTTTACAAGAAGTACATTTGTTTAATTAAGATACAGGAAAAATTTAAATTAAAAATCTGACAAGATTTTTAAAAGGCACCCACAAATGCTCATAATCCATGCTAAAATCAGAAATACCAGTGGGAGAAAGCTGTCAGGTTTTAGATTAACGTACTCTTTGATAATGAGGTATACTTGGTCATCTTAAAGCAGATAACAATAATTTACTTCTTTGGAGAATATAAATCTCATTCTATTCTCAAAAAACCATTATATAAGTGTTTTAGTGACAGAATTTGCTTCAGATGATTCTGAAAATTTTGACTTTTTTTTTTTTTAAGAAATAGTTCTCTGATCTCAAGCAAGGATGATTTTGACCTGCTTTTCTCTACAGAGCAGCATATTCCCACCATGCAACCTACTTTTATCCCCTCATTATTTATTATAATGATTAATGAGTACTTATTGTTAACCAGGCACTTTGCTGAAAGATACAGAAACAAGTATTTAATCTCCCCGCTGTCCCACCCCTTCCTCCCACCACCTCTGGCTCAGTGAGCTAATCGTCTAATGAGTACAAATAAAAATCAAGAACAATTGACTACTACATGCCAGATGGTGTCTAGGAGGCATCCCTACCACACAGTGCCTGAGAGGTGGAAGGCGGGATGCAAGGTCAGGGAAGGTCTCAGAGGAGGGAACACCTGAGCAGTCTTCCCCTGCATTCACCCCATTATTTCCTCTGTCTGTATGTCATCCTCTTCTAACACATCCACATCCTTCAAATCATAGTCAAGTCCGATGTGTATCCTCTTTGAAACCTTTTGAGTATGCTCTTTTCTCTAAACTGTAGCACTTCTCCTTTCTTTGACATAGTTAGCATTTAATAAAAACCTTTTCCGTATAACCCATTGTTTAATTTCACTTAATAAATGGCATTGGGGAAGAACATGGTAAGCTACTCCAGGGTTCTTACCTGGGGAAATCCCATGGACAGAGGAGCTGGGTGGGCTACAGTCCATGGAGTCGCAAAAGTGTCAGACACAACTTAGTGAATAAACAACAACAGTAATAAATGTCATTGGCTCCTTACTTATATCATATGCCTCTTGAGTGTAAAGACCATTTCTCAAACCCAGAAAGTCAGACACAGATTCAGTTCTATGCATATATCAGCTACTCAATAAACGCTTGTGATAAGTTTGAACAAATTATATTTCTCTTGATGATTCAAATCAAATGCCTTCTCTCCATTGATTGTCAGATTGCTGTCTAATTATATTACTCAATTTTGCTTGTTTTTACATTCATTTGCTATTGCAAATTTTAAAAAATGGAACCAGCTTTTACATATAGGTTAGCTGTATTTAGTGTACTTTTGTGTGAAACCGCATAAAATACATACCTCAAAGCACACTAATTGACTAATAAATACAAACGTAAGTTAATTTTATAACTTATCTATTTTATTTATCATGATTTTACTCAGGTTATAGGGATGCAAAGATATACTACCTGTATTTAAGGGACATCCCTAATGAGAGCAATAGACATATGAACAAATAATTATAAAACAATATAATAATAAATATGATGAAAAAGAATTGCATGGGAGTATCCAACTCACCCACTAGAGCAAAGGTTGGTTTCCTGGAGGAGATAAATCCAAAATATGAATGATGAATACACAGTAACCAAAATGAGATAAGAGGAGCAAGTAAATAGTATGTAGACAGGAAAAAAACGCTTGAAATACTCAGAAGTAAATTTCGTATTGTTTCACAGGAAACTACAACTACTTTGATGACTTGGAGAATGGGATGCAGCACGATCTCATTTATTATTAGTCGCTTCTGTTTAGTTGCTAAGTCATGTCTGACTCTTTGTGACCCCGTGGACTGTAATGCTAGGCTCCTCTGTCCGTGGGATTCTCTAGGCAAGAAGACAGGAGTGTGTTGCCATTTCCTCCTCAGGGGCCTCTTCTCCACCTAAGTATCAAACCTGCGTCTCCTGCATTGGCAGGAGGATTCTTGGGTACTACTCAGCCACTAGGGAAGCCCCATTTATTACTAGAGACTTGACTTTTTGGGATAATGTACTACTTATTTTAAAATTCAGTACAACAACAACAGAGACAGAAGGTATAGACTTTTTCTGTTTTTTCTTTCCCTATTTATTAAGCAACTTAGTTGTTAGGGGAAGAAGAGATATAGGACCATAGTTAGGTAGAGTCAAATGAGGATTTTTGTTTTATTTTGTTTTCAGATGACAGTTCATAAACTGAGAGAAAGAGTCCCTTGGAGGGACAGATGTCAGATGTCAAAGATACAGAAAGAAAGAGAGTATAGACTGATCCAGATTTAGAAAGATGCAACACTGGGTGTAAGGGGGGAGGAGTTAGAGTCTAAGAGAGATTGGCTATTTGTATGTGACTTTAGATACAGGGAGGTAAAGATGCAGGTGTAGCTTCAGGGGAAAGAGATATGTTTGAGGCACAAGAGGTGAAGGTGTGATTGTTCATGCTTGAGCACATCAACTCTTTTTATTGTCTCAATCATTTTTAATGTCACAATCATTTTAATGTAACTATTTATATTTAAATTAAAATTGAATCAACTTAATTTCAACAGAGTATATATGCTAACTAGGATGTTGTTTGAGACCAATTGTTTCCCCTATTGCTCTGCTTGTGCTAGCATCATGTAAAGATTAAATTATCAACAAATCATTTGTTTTTATTGTGAATGTGATATCAAATGGTTGCTCAAAATGCTTGCATCATGACACGTGATGTTCCTTTTTCTGACTAGGCAATGTGTTGTGCTTTTGGATAGTCAGCTTCAAATTTCCATCAGTTACTACCTCTCCCCACCCTGGACTTCAGCCCCACTAAAGGACAACTGTTACTAAATCACAACAATAAAAAGAGATTCACTTTCTCAGAGGCAAGGCTAGAGTAGTCTAGCCTTTACAGGCCTGTAGACTATATTCAGTTGATGTTTATTTTTAGATTTTTCTGCTTTTATTAGTAATAATATCACACTATACCTAAAAAAAAAAATCCATACAATTCACATCCACTCTTTTGATGTCCCTGCAAACTTAATCACCTTAGATTACCGATGAAGGATTGAGATGCACAGGCATAGATGATGCAGGAGACATTGGGCAGAGAACCGAGGTTTTCTGGCTCCCAGTCCAAGACTCTTTCAATTGTATCTCATAGAGAGAAGAAAAGGAAAGAGAAAGACTGTTTTACTTACCAAGAAAAGCACTCCACACTACTATATGAAAATCATTTCTGTGCAGTGCCACATTCTTAAAGACTTCAGTAAGACCAAACCTGTGACAGGCAAAGATTAGGGAAAATGTAAATCTATCTTGTAGAAGCTTAGATATTTTTTTTAAACCTGGAAGTTAGGGATTTTCATGAAGATTGTAGTGAGGAGGAAAGAACTAAACACCTTTTGATTTATCCAACTAAAATTTTTACTTGAGATGTATTAAGAAACCTTGTAATCTGGAATCAGCATAGCTGTGAAAGCAAATGCAATCACAGGTTGTGTTACAGGGCAAGAGGCAAAAGTGACTTTTGGAAAGAAAAACTAATGCTGATTTAGCATTTAGTGAGATCCCTCTAACTATTAGGCTTTCTGTCTTGGCTTTATGTACCTCACTGATTATAAAATTAAGGAAACCATCATTAGCCATATATTTATTAAGTGTTTCATTGATCCTTAACTACCAAGTGCCATATTAAAAATAGGAAGTAGAAAGGAAAATAATAAGTGATATTTATATTGAAGAATCCCGTTATGAGAGACCCAATATGTTATGCATTTTTGTAAAAAGACGTGATGGATGTATAGGTAACAACATGTGTATAGACCATCTTAAGCTGGTTTATAAATTAGTCAAAAATGATAAATATCAGACATCTGAACCAAACACTTTCAATGGGAGTATCTGCAATGAAAATATTTATTTTCTAAGAAAATATTTTTCTTCCCTCTGCAGTGACATTTTTGGTCAAAACATTTATAAGAGTTTCCATTGATGTTGTTACAAATGAGTTAAAACTTTAATCACCTGCAAAAATGTTTTACCAATTTGTGTACATGCTGCCTTTGATAATCACTCGAGCTGCCAATAAGAAATATTTATTTGACTTCTATGTACCAAGTCAAGTGCTATGGTGCACTTAACCTATATATTTATTAATAAATTAGGAAGTAGAATCCTTGATTTCAAACCATGAGGAGTTTTTAACTTAGTTGGAAAGTAAATGCTTGAAATAATCAGGCTAAGAAATAGAATATGTAACATGAACTAAAGTGCATTAAACCTTTCAGAATAAACCTAGAGTCAGTTCAGGAGCGGGGGAAAACAGCTGGAGTTGTCAGGAAATGAATGAAGGTTTTGACTGAAGGATGTAGTGTTGTGAGAGCTATCAGAAGTGTCCTAAGCAGAAATCAATGTCATTTGTGTCACTGAAAGCCAAGGGAAGGGTGATAGAGACAAAGCTCTGGGTCTGGCAGTGTGGAGTTTCCTGCTCAACTTTGAGAGTGGTTGCCCAAACAGTTAAGAACCAAAGCAAAATTTCCACAGGTCAGACTTCTTGTATATTCTAAATATACTGATTTCTGAACTAATTGCATGTAGTAGCCATTTAGGTCGTATATTTAACTAGACTATACTCAGCTAGTTTTAGTTCTGTGCTGTTTTCTAATTCTAATGGCTTATTGGCTGTCATTAATGAAATGATAGATATGATCTGTTGGTGTTTCCATTATGTGAATATTTTTAGTGCCAGGAAATGTTTGTAGTTCAGGTTAGGTATTACAAAAAATAGAGAATGATGATATTGGATTAGGTAGATAGCTGCATAAAATTCTCTTTGGCTTGATGATATTTAATCTATATGTGAGATTTGTTGTTACCGTAAAGTAGCATAAATTTCCATAAATTACTCAATAAAGTCATCCCTATGAAGTCAGTCATTGCACATATCTTCTGCTATCATTGTGGTGATACTCAGAGACTAATCTATTAAATATTGGTATGATTACCTAAAAATCTTGACTTTCTTATTACAAATATACATACATTTATTGGACACTACTGTGGTCCAGATATTATGTGAAGCTGTAGTCAGGGTTATGGTTTTTCCAGTGGTCATGTATGGATGTGAGAGTTGGACTGTGTAGAAAGCTGAGTGCCGAAGAATTGATGCTTTTGAACTGTGGTGTTGGAGAAGTCTCTTGAGAGTCCCTTGGACTGCAAGGAGATCCAACCAGTCCATTCTGAAGGCGATCAGCCCTGGGATTTCTTTGGAGGGAATGATGCTAAAGCTGAAACTCCAGGACTTTGGCCACCTCATGCGAAGAGTTGACTCATTGGAAAAGACTCTGATGCTGGGAGACATTGGGGGCAGGAGGAGAAGGGGACGACCGAGGATGAGATGGCTGGATGGCATCACGGACTCGATGGATGTGAGTCTGAGTGAACTCCGGGAGTTGGTGATGGACAGGGAGGCCTGGCGTGCTGCGATTCATGGAGTCGCAAAGAGTCGGACACGACTGAGCGACTGAACTGACCTGAGGGATACTGCAGTGGATAAGACATATAGTTTCTCTAGCGAGAGAGGAAAAACCAAGTACATAGAATGGGGATGTTTAAAAATTTAATCGTCACAAATAAAGTACTTTTCTATTTAGATCAAGAAAAAGTCATATATGTATCTCTGCATGCGTGAGTGCGTGCTCAGTCATGTCCAGCTGGATCCCATGGACTGGAGCCCTCCCTGCTGTCCTGTCTGTGGGATTTTCCAGGCAAGAATACTGGAGTGGGCTGCCATTTCCTCCTCCAGGGGATCTTAGCAGGCGGATCCTTTACCACTGCGCCACCTGGGAAACCCTGTAACTAATATCAGGTAAAAACTGTTTATTACTTCAGTGATTTCATTGATGGTAAAAATATTTTTTCTTTAAACCAGGACATACCAGAGGGAGTAAGGCATTTTGACCAAACTCTCAGCAAAGTTTTATTTCAAGCAAGAATACCACAAAACATTTTGTTCCACTGAAGAATTAGCCCACATTTTATTTTTGTCATCCAGAGCACTTCATATTCCAGACTTCCTGAAACTGGTATGTGTGAAATACACTTTGAAGCAGACAATAGTGTGGGCTGGAATTCCATGTTGTTTACTCCATCCAATCAGTTCAGCAAAGTGGTGTGACTGGGCCTTCCTTTAGCATAAGGGAATAACGAAATCTTCTGTTTGTGATTGTCGTTCAAGATAATTGATGAAATTGAATTCCTGTTTTTTGTGTACTTTTTACTGAAATGTTCTTAGAATGCCCTGTTAACTGAATAAATATTTTAAATTCTTCTGTAACACTGTGTTGTTTTTTACTTTGGTGTTAGGTCAAGCTTCTTGATGTGTTATCATTTATATATGCTTTAACAAACATGGAAGAAACAAATTTTTAAAAAGAGAAAGCAAATTTACACAACTTTCACTTGTAATGTGATTAAGTAGTTTTAGCACTGGTTGTATTCAGATCTTCATATTATCTCACAAAACTCATGTAGAACATTGTACTGTGCATTGTAATGTAATCTATCTAGATCTCTAATCTTCATTGAATTGTATAGAACATTTAGCTACTTGCTAAATTATAGCCTGAGTGCTGAGGGTTCCCTCCTGGAAGATGGGGGAAAAATATAGAAGTAGAAGGCAGTCAAAGCTATTACCTAGTCATATTAACAGCTTCTTAGGCAGAATTTTTCATTTTGTTACCAGATGTTATTCTTCATTTACCATGGCAACTAATCCCCCATCATATTTCCACTACTTTATTGCAAATTATAAGAGTAGCTTAATAGACCATATGCTTATTATATTCCCTAGTGTGAATTAACACTGGATTTTGCACTAGCTTTTTGAAAAGTTTCAGAAGATAACGTAACACTGAAAATTTAATGGAAATTGTTCTTAGATAACAGAATCAAACATTTATCACACAATTGTCGTTGTGGTACACCAATGTACATTTTGAGGTATGCAAAAGTAACATTAATTTTATTCTATTAATGCATCTATGTGTGATATTTTTCTGCTTATGTAATGCCTGTGACTCTTTGGGGAATCTCTCCAACAAAGCAGGATAGCCAGACTCTTTTTAAATTAATATACGAGGGCAAGACCACTAATATGTATCAGAAAACTGAGTATATTTGAAACTTTCAGGTCTTGACAAATCCTTATTAAAGGACAATATGTTGCAAAGAAGACATAATGTACTGATTTTTTTTCAAATAATCTAAATTATGATTTATGATATGCTTTATGCTTGTATTTTTTAATTCTCCAATCTTTAGTATATATAGTAAAAAATTGTTCCCTAAGGATTTCCTTGGTAGTGCAGTGGTTAAGATTCTGCAGAGGGCACTGGGCTGAATCCCTGGTTGGGGAACTAAGATCCCACATGCCATATGCGCTCCCCACTCCTCCCCTCCAAAAATATTGTTCCTTAAAAGGGAAATTAGAATTGACTTATTTATTGAGAACAATGTGACAGACACAATTCTGAGACTCTGGGAATGCGGCAAGGAGTAGAGCTCTGACCATGTGGAACTGGAATTCTGCTCTAGGGTGTGGCTGGCAAATAATGGCCCTCCAGAGAAGTCCATGCTCTAATCCCTGTGACCTGTGGATATATTACTTCACACAGTAAAGAGGAATTAAGTCGATCCATGGCATTACTAGTTGACTTTAAGAGAGGGAGACTAACTTGGATTAACTGAGTGGACCCAATGTAATCACAAGAATATTTATAAGAGGGAAAAAAGAGGCAGAAGAGATGCAGTCAGGAAAACTATGATGACGAAAGCAAGGGTCGGAGTCAGAGAAAGACATATGACGATGCTACATTGCTAGTTATGAAAACTGAGAAAGGGGCCATATGTCACAGAATGCAGGCCTCCAGAAGCTGGAAAAGGCAATAGAACGGATAATCGTCTAGGCCTTCAGAGTGAGTGTAGCCCTGCTGAGTTTAGCCCAGTGAGCCCTATTTCAGACTTCTGATCTCCAGTGCTGCAAGGTAATACATTTATGGTGTTAAGACAGCAAATGTGTACCAGTTTGTTACCGCAGCAATGAGAAGCACATTCAGCAATATAAAAGCAGGGGAGGGAACTGGAAGAAAGAAGCAGAGAAATGGCAGGATCGGGTGTACTGGCCTTACCTCTTGCTGCTGGCTTTGAATTTGGAATGGCTTCATGAGCCAAGGAGCGCAGGCAGTCTCAGGAAGCTGGAAAAGGCCATGGCATTAATAGTGGCCACCCAGTCCAGTGTTCTTGCCTGGAGAATCCCAGGGACGGGGGAGCCTGGTGGGCTGCCGTCTATGCGGTCGCACAGAGTCGGGCACGACTGAAGCGACTCAGCAGCAGCAGAGCCACCAGAAGGAATGCCAACACCTCCATTTTTGTCAGTGAGACCCGGGATTTTTTTAATCTCCAGAACTATAAAATAATGTTGGTGGTATTTTTAAGACTCTTTAGTCAGTGATAGTTTGTTACGGTAGCAGGTAAAAATTAATACAGTGGAATAAGACAATACATTAGTAAAATATTTCTCTTAAAAAAAGAGATGATTTCAGTTATTAACTGGCATAAAGGAAGAGTAGGATCCTGAAGCTGTGCTGGCTAGTATATATTCACTATCCACCTTTAACAATTTAAATTTAATTTAATTTAATCTCAGTGCTCCTAGTGTGGCTAGTAGCGTTGGGCACTGCCGCGCTGGACAGCGCAGGCAATAGAACATTTTCATCGAAACAGAATGGCCTCTGGGGCCGTGCTCTTCAGGAGAGCTGGAGTGTAGTGCTGCTTTACATCAGGTGGGTTTAGTTTGTGTGAAAATCTGAATGAGAAAAAGGGATCAGGCACGTGAAAGGCCAAGGAAAGGCATTTCTGGCAGAAGGTGTGGAATTCAGAGCAATATATGCTATACAATAAGCAAAATAGACAAATGAGATGCAGAGCACCTAAAATCCTCTCAATATCCTTTAAAGACATGGTTTCCATTTTAAGTACCTGTCAAGAAACATTCATCCACTCAGCAAGCATTTATTGACAGCCTAATTTTGCATCAAAGACTATGTCAGATAACACATACAGGTGGGAGGGGGGTTCGGGATTGGAAACACGTGTACACCTGTGGCAGATTCATGTTGATATGTGGCAAAACCAATACAATATTGTAAAGTAAAAATAATAATAATAATAATAAATTTAATAAAAAGAAATAGAAAAAAGTGATATGACAGAGTTGTTAGACTCATGGAACTCAAAGTTTGGTAGAATTCTCCTTTTAAAAATCATTGTTCATTGGAAATCAGTCCTGATTATTCATTAGAAAGACTGATGTTGAAGTTGATGCTCCAATACTTTGGTCACCTGATGCGAAGAACTGACTCATTGGAAAACACTCTGATGCTAGGAAAGATTGAAGGCAGGAGGAGAAGGGGACAACAGAGGATGAGATGGTTGGATGGCATCACCGACTTGATAGACACGAGTTTGAGCAAGCTCTGGGAGTTGGTGATGGATAGGGAAGCCTGACATGCTGCAGATCATGGGGTCACAAAGAGTCAGACACAATTTAGTGAGTCTCTCTAGAGTCTCTCTGGAGGTAGAGAGTTAAACTAATAGTTTTGCTTTGTTCTAGGGAGGGTGAGGGAAGAGGGGGTTGTCAGAATTCTGCTCTGCTGGGAACTGTCCACCTGTCCAATATCAAAGACATTTTCTTGGTCATTTTCTGGAACTGATGCATCCCTGCCAAAAGCACAAGTTCACATCAGTGGAAGGTGCAGAAGTAAGAGTCGTGAATTATGGCTCCCCTAGCTGATTAGGCTCATCTTCAGTAAAACTTAAGCCCTTCTATTAGTAAATCTTGAACTAGAACTTTATCTTCATAGTGTATTTTTGTTGTTGTTGCTACTAAGCATTCATTTCATTGTTGTTTTGCAGTTTATATTGGTGATATTAACTTTCAACTGTCATGTCTTATAAGATGAACAATAGTTTCTGGTATGGCTTTCTCCTTTAAGGAATCCAGGGAGTTGTGTATGTGTACGTGTGTGTGTTGTTGTATGCTTTCTTGTTTGCTTCATCATTTGTTTTAATTTTTCCTTTTAAAAGTATTTTACTTTAGGATGCTACAATATTGACTTGTAAAATACATGATTATTCAGCTGATAGAAAGTGCCAGAGTTTGCAGTCAGTGGATTGCAATTTCCATAACAAGAGAACACTGAAAAGTTGTTACTCAGAGGTAATGTGGAATCTCCAGGGGTCTATATGGGAACTACCTTTTAAGGCAAACGCATTTTACCAGGGAAAGTGATGGGGGATGATTTCCAGATGTTGAAATGCTTGTTTTGGCATTTGCTCCAAAAACGCTAAAGCATGTCTTGCCAGAACAACCAGAAGGGATGTGAAGCCCTGGGGATATAAGCAGGATCAAGCCCATGGAAAGCAAGGTCAGAAGAACCCAGAGAAGATAGAGACAGGGATGACAGATGAGCCAAGAGATATTTGGTGCCCCCATTAATTGCACATAGTGAAAATATGTCTGCCTCTGTCCTGGGATGCACACACAAGCTTATCACAGCTGTGCACCCCACTTGCCCTTTCCTGTACCTTCGTTATCTTTCTTATAACTGTTTTTGACAATATATTAATAAAGAAACTCTTTCTGGATAACATGTTTGTCACATATTATGGGGTTAATAAAACCCATGTGGCTGGAGGGAAACAGATTTGTCTTCAAATTTTGGGTTCTTTTTTTACCACCAAGATGGTTTTGACTGAGTTGTTCAACCCCTAAGCTGTCCAGTTCCTTCATACGTACAATGGAGGTTATGATATCATTGCCAAAGGCCTGTTGTGAGAATCAAATGAAATAATGTATGTGAAGTGCATGCACGAATGAATTTTTTCTCCTTTTGGTCCCCTTCAGCCAACCTCCAGGATTAGCATTATGCTTTTGTCCAGTTAGGAAAAAGACATTTTCAGAAGACATCTGAGAGTTCAATATATGTGATGTTGGCTGACTTACCAATTGGATATTTTTAGCCAGGTTGACCTTTTGTGAGCTCTTGTAATAGAATCACACAGGCAATCATGTATTCTCTCTATGTATCACGCATCCTCTTGGAAATGTTTCATAAAGGGTGAGGAAAATATGAAAATACAGATCCGTCCTTGATAAGTTTCCTTTTACACGCTGAATAGCCATGATGCTTCTTTTCCTCCAGCATTCTTTTAACCTATGTGGTGATTTTAAATAGGAGACCGGTAACTGCCCTACCAAATTAGTCAACCAGCTCCAGACAGATAAATTCCCCATCTGCCTTCACATCTTGGTGAGATCTTGGAATTCCCTTTCTAAGTCATTTTCATTTTTACCTTCCGCTGCTGTCTATGGGGTTGCACAGAGTCGGACACGACTGAAGCGACTTAGCAGCAGCAGTAGCAGCTACAATCCTTCTGCCCCAGGTCTTTTCTGAAATAGAGATTTTTTTTTTCTTTCCCAACCTCTGTGCTAAGCCTGGTCCTGGGCCAGAAAAAGCCAGGTTCTTCCAACAGGTCAACCTCTGCAGGATTCGGGACCTAAAGACATAATTTATACTCCAACTGTTTCCCCAAGGGGCAGAGTAAAGGCAGCCAGGATTACAGGAAGAGATCCCCACGGGGAACTAGTCACACCTGGACCTTTGGCTCCGTTCCTGTGTGACTTTGCTGTGAAAGCTTTGAGGTATGAATTTTGAGCTACACCTGTGTCGATCTTCCTGCCACTTCAATTTACACATTAGTTGCCCACACACCTTGCCATCCTGGTTTCTCTGAAGAAACAGCACAGGGATACAATTTATAACTTTTTTGTATCATGATTTGTGTAGTCCGAAGGTCATTGTGAAATTCTCTAGGCCAGAATACTGGAGTGGGTAGCTGTTCCCTTCTCCAGGGGATATTCCCAACCCAGGGGTTGAATCCAGGTCTCCCGCATTGCAGGTGGATTCTTTACCAGCTGAGCCTCCAGGGAAGCCCTAGAATACTGGAGTGGGTAGCCTACTCCTTCTCCAGTGGATCTTCCCCACTCAGGAATTGTACCGGGGTGTCCTGCCTTGCAGGCAGATTCTTTACCAACTGAGGTATCAGGGAAGCCCTTACCTGTGACTATACTTGGAGTTAAAAATGTTCAGTACAACTCTTAGCTCTTCCATTGACTAGCTGCATGATCTTCTAGTTTAAATCATATGTATAAGCCTGAGATTCTACACCTATCAAGTGTAGAAGATAAGAAGACTTGCTCTGACTGCCTTGCACTGGGTGCAAACTGAAGGAGCTCGTGTGTGCTGAAGTACTTGAAGCAGAGTGGGAGGCTCCTTCTCAGTTCTCTGAGATTTTGAATAATTCTGTTTACATTGTTATTTATTTGGCTCTGTCTGGTGCTCGTATTTAGTTGTGTCTGACTCTTTGCGAGCCCATTTACTGTAGCCTGCCAGGCTCCCCTGTCCCTAAGATTCTCCAGGCCAGAATACTGGAGTGGGTTGCCTTGCCCTCCTCCAGGGGATCTTCCCAGCCCAGGGAATGAACCCAGGTCTCCCACATTGCAGGTGGATTCTTTACCATCTGAGCCACCAGGGAAGCCCATGAATACTGGAGTGGGGAGCCTATCTCTTCTCCAGGAGATCTTCCCATCCCAGGGATCAAACCGGAATATCTTGCATTGCAGGCTGATTCTTTACCAGCTGAGCTACCCGGGAAGTCCCTTGACTCTGTCAGCTTAGTGACTAAAGGATGGAAATTGTTTTTATTTCTGTGCATTTGTCACAGCCACAGTATCTAGTACTTGGCTGATCCAGGGGAGGTATATAGAACATTTTTGAGTGGGGCCTCGGAAGTCAAGCTGCAACAAATCCACATCCCAGGCTGCCTTTTTCTGTATGACTTTGAGCAGGAATCTAACTTCAGGAAGCCTCATTTATCTCATTTGTAAAATGGGATGAAAGTCATCACTTATCTAATTGATTTATCAAATAAGAAAATATACTTACAGTACTTAACACAATGTGTTCAGTTCAGTTCAGTCTCTCAGTCATGTCCGACTCTTTGCGACCCCATGAATCGCAGCACGCCAGGCCTCCCTGTCCATCGCCAATTCCCGGAGTTCACTCAGACTCACGTCCATCGAGTCAGTGATGCCATCCAGCCATCTCATCCTCTGTCGTCCCCTTTTCCTCCTGCTCCCAATCCCTCCCAGCATCAGAGTCTTTTCCAGTGAGTCAACTCTTCGGGTGAGGTGGCCAAAGTACTGGAGTTTCAGATTTAGCATCATTCCTTCCAAAGAAATCCCAGGGCTGATTTTCAGAATGGACTGGTTGGATCTCCTTGCAGTCCAAGGGACCCTCAAGAGTCTTCTCCACAGTACTTAACACAATGTGTAGTATGGATTAAACTCACAAAATCTCTTAGATTTAATTTTGACTGTGGGTAACCAGTGATTTTTTAAAATAAATGTTTCTAATGAGATTCTTTTAAACTAAATATGTTTTCTTCTACATTAGATTAGATGATTATGCTTTTTATTTTTCTAGAAGTTTGAAAACGATGTTATGCCTTGAATTATCAGGTGTTATCTTTGTAAGCTTCTAAGTAAGCAAAGGAACAGAACAGCTCTCTTTCAAATATAAATGCTAGGATCATAGACCCAACAATACAACTTTCAGATGAATTCCATAGTTATGTGATCTTTTAAAGAAGCAATGTGCTTTTTAAAATAAAAATAGCTTTTTTATAATTTCTTGCTGGCTTATGTAAAGTGTGTTTAATTTAAACACACCTTTAAAACTCATTGTGAAAGGAGAATAAGCTAACTGAAAAGGAATCTTATACAAGCAGTAGCTAAATGTCAGATGTTTACTTGATTTTTAGATTATCTAGACCATCATTTCTCTTTAAGCTTTCCCATGCATCCATGTCTTCAGTCATGGGTACCATAGAAAAAAGAGTCAAACAAAACTCAGTTATTTTCACTATTGCTTTTCTTGAGAGGACCTTTTATCTTGATTATGAGTGTCTTCACTCTGAAGATGTTTCATTTGTCATCATGCCTTTATTGAATATAAACCATAAAACCATCTTGGGATTGACTGACTGTAAGACCATTTGCCAAAGAGATCATTTTAGTTTAAAGAAAGTACATTTTGGAAGTATGTTCAGGGAAGAATATGGTAATTCTATTATAATACAAAGGGTAAAGTAATTGAGTATGTATGAGAGAAGATAATAAGGTGGTGACCTTGTTAGTGCATCTTAAAATATTTTAAGGGATCATCTGTGTGGGAATGAATTAGGTTTATTTCTTGCAACTCCAACAGGCCACGGTAGCTCCATATGGTAGAAAGTATAGGTAGGTTGATTTGGTGGCTGCATAATCCATGTCATGTTCATTGTATTACATCAAAGACTGCTCTGCTGTGTATTTATGCATAGCATGCTATGTATTTATACATATATACTCTGAAATCCCCTCTAGGATTCCCTGTGGAAGATCTTTTTAATGATTTGACCTAATCAAAAATAGAATAGGTTACAATTTAGATGGTGAATTCTCCATCTCTTAAAGTAACCAAGCAGACCAATATCAGGGAACATTTATTGCATATACAAAACTCTTTATCTTTCAAAGATCTTTTTAAACAAGGAATAAAACCCAAGCCTGGTTTAAATTTATTTTCTTAAAAAATAGAAAATAATGATAGCCTACAAAGATAGTAACATTTCAATCTTTGAGAACTTTTAAAGGACTTTATATCTTCAAAACTATTTGTGTCTCAGAGAATTCTAGTTGACTAAATTTCAAATAGAAATCTCTTCTGTGAACCGTGTCTCAAGGATTTTTATATTGATGTAACAGAAAATTTGTGTTTGTGCCTTTATATGTGACAATAGCATGAACTCTACTCACTTCCTATGCTGTAGCTGTCATCTGAGAGTATTTTGGACATAATTTATTGCCTGTTAAGCCATCTGCAAAGTGCAATTGTAATTTAGCAAACAATCACAAGCGTTCAGTGGCTGAACAGTTGGTTGCTTTCATTTGACCTTGTTATGGACTGTGAGCCTGTTAGTTTGATTTCTGAAGGCACACACATTTTTCAGGAATGTTTGCCAGTAATGAGTGAGGGCTACTTTTCCATATCGACCTCATACATAATTACATAAATTAAAGCAAACCATAACAACTGAGGGTACACATGAAATACACTTCACAGAGGGATTTTAAAGCTCTTGCACTAAGCTTGAAATTATATAGCTATATGGTACATATATCATTTTTGCAAAGTGTGTGTTTAAGTTTCTAAGACTTCACAAAGAACACTAAATAAAAGGTTCTATTTTAATAACTGTTATCATAAAGCTTTTCTCTAGAAAAATTTGGCTATGGGAGAGGAATGTCAGTTTGTACAATAGAAGCCCACATTTTTATTCTGGAGGTCAATGATTTGATGATAGAAGTTCCTAATGCTAGCCTTCCAAGCTGTCTGGAAGCCAGCAACTACTAAAAAGGAAAAGGGGAACATGGAATTTAGATCCTAACACACTGGAAAGAGCACTCATTTTTAATGCACTTTATTTTCTGCATTATCAGAATATGTTGATATTAAGCCAAGTCCAATTTAATTTTATAACTAACCTTTATCATTTGTGGGTTTTTTTTGTTGTTGTTGTTGTTAATAATATGGGAGATTATTGGTTTTTAAATGTGAAGTATCACATTAGTTTTCTCTACAAATAAAATTGCATTTCATCTAACTATTAAAAGAATCATATACTCTCAGAATTAAATACAATTTAGACCGAATATTAAAAATACTTGTTCAGTTTCTCAGTTGTGTCCGACTCTTTGTGACCCCATGGACTGCAGCATGCTGGGCCTCCATGTCCATCACCATCTCCCTGAGTTTGCTCAAACTCATGTCCATTGAGTTGGTGACGCCATCCAACCATCTCATCCTCTGCTGTCCCCTTCTCCTCTTGCCTTCAATCTTCCCCAACATCAGGGTCTTTTCCAGTGAGTCAGCTCTTCACATCAAGTGGCCAAAGTACTGAAGCTTCAGCTTCAGCATCAGTCCTTCCAATGAATATTCAGGGTTGATTTCCTTTAGGATTGACTGGTTTGATCTTGCAGTCCAAGGGACTCTTAGGGTCTTCTCCCAACACCACAGTTCGAAAGCATCAGTTCTTCAGCACTCAACCTTCTTTATGGTCCAACTCTCACATCTATACATGGCTACTGGAAAAACTATAACTTTGGCTATATGGACCTTTGTTCGCAAAGTAATGTCTCTGCTTTATAATATTCTGTCTAGGTGGTCACAGCTTTTCTTCCAACGAGCAAGCATTTTTAAATTTCATAGCTGTAGTCGCTGTCCTCAGTGACTTTGAAGCCCAAGTTAATAAAGTCTGTCACTGTTTCTATTGTTTCCCCATCTATCTGCCATGAAGTGATGAGACTGGATGCCATGATCTTCGTTTTTTGAATGTTAAGTTTTAAACCAGCTTTTTCACTCTCCTCTTTCACCTTTATCAAGAGGTTCTTTAGTTCCTCTTCACTTTCTGCCATTAGGGTGGTATCATCTGCATTTCTGAGGTTATTGATATTTCTCCCTGCAATCTTGATTCCATTTTATGCTTTATCTAGCCCAGCATTTCACATTATGTGCCCTTGACATAAGTTAAAAAAGGAAAATGTTTACAATTAATTTATTTTAGATTGTGGAAAGCCAAAAATTTAAGTTATCAATTAAAATATTAATGTTCTAAGGTTATTAATGAGCAAAAGTTAATGTATTTATTTCACTCTCTAAACTAATCTTGTTTGAATTTTGTAGAAATTTAGATCTAGTTGACTTCATCACTAGTTTCTGAAACAACATGAAATATATAATGGTGAGAAAATCTTAACTTTAAAATCACATATCTAGTTTTCTTTCTGATAAGGAGAAGTGAGAAGACTTGATGAAGAAATAAAATTTTCTATTTTTTCAAATTTTTATTGGAGAACAATCAATATTTCTTATGCAGATCATATTTTAGGAATTCTATCTTTGGTTAAGGCCATGGTCTATGTGAACTATCAACCTATATGTGGGTTCAAGTTTGTGCAATAACTCTTTGTGGCAAAATGAAGATTCAGCTTAATCTATAATTCATGGAGATGAGACATTTAAAAATTCTTTTAAACATATTTGTATTTTTTCTAGCATTCCTAAGTTTAGCTGAATCTTGTTGCAGTACTTTGTAGTTTCCTAATAACACATAGGAGGCACATATGGATTTTATGTTTATTACCAACTTTATAATGTTCTTTTCAATCCTATATTTACATCTTTCAAGCCTCAGTTTATATCCTTATGACTAAATAGAGGTCACTGGCCTATCACACTCTTCTTGGCTTCATTTCAGCCTGGAAGCCTCATCTCTTCTGTATGAAGGAATTTATCCAGATGCCAGCCTCCCCTGGGTCTCTGCTTAGCCTTTGCTATATTCTTTCTACCCCTGTGTATCTTTCTCTAGATGTAGCAACCTAAGCTACATTACATGTTTCAGGCTCAGATACATTATGACTTTTAGTGTCAGATACTACTTTGTTTATATACTTTCCTCTCATCACAAATATGTTGCCTTTTTAAACTAGTGTCTTGCTGGAATACCTTCCCAGATAACTGTGCAAAAGCTCAGATTATTTTTCTGAGTCTTTCCCATCAGAGCATAGTTTTCTGTCTAAGGATTCCCCCTTCCCCCAATGAATGGACATTTGTTTTTCTGTAAATGTAACCATATTTTCCACAGATAAGTTCATTAGTCCTTTTATCTGTCTACTTAGAGCATCACAGAACTTTTCCTTGATAATCATAATTTGGTTTTTTAATCTTCAGAGGGCTGAGGGTTGTTTACTAGCAGTTCTAAGGATTTGTGATAAAATGCTCAAAATTTTTTCTGCCAGCTCATTTGGTATAGGTCCAGAAAGCATGAGAGAGGAGATAAGGCTTCTTTTTCTTTTCATCCTCCTCCTCCTATAACGCCCTCCTCTTCCTCCTCCATCTCTTCCACCCTGTCACTCTCATCTCCCTACCCAAGAGATTTTGCTGGGGTGCTGGAATCTTGGGGAAGACCTGTAGACAGATTTGAAGGTAAAAATCACTCTCATGATTCAAGAGAATTCTCAGGGCACTGCTTTGTCTAAAGAAATCAGAGCACTCTACTCCTTAAAATGTTCCAGTATTTAAACTTCTCTATCTTAAGAAGTACTTATTTGCCCTTCTTACTTATTGTTTCCTGACTCTGAGTGAGCTCCTTATGCAAGTCAAAACATCTTCCCAATTCTCTTGGTGACTCAATATTCAAGTAGTTTTGGTATGAATCGTGTCAGAGTCCTTTTGAAAATATATATAAATTACAACCACCAGGTCTTTCCTGTCCAAATTGCTTACTTAGTCTGACAACTCTAATAGATTAGTCAAGCATCATTTGCCCTTCCAGGACAATGATTCTTCTGTGAGTTCTGTTGTATTAAGTACATATTTATACCCCATTTAATAATAGGTTCCATAAGATCACCTGGGTGGATATCAGTCTTAGATTTCCAAGGTCTTCACTGGATTTTGTGTTTATGAATGAGGTCACTATTGACCTTTTACCTTTTCTGGCTTTGTATAATTCGCTATTGATAAGTCACATATCTTTCTTAGCTCACTGTCCAACACTCACTCTTAAATTCTTTCATAATTGTTGGGTAGAAGGTAAAATCACAAGTATTTATAATACCTGTATATAATAAATAATAAATAAATGAATAAAATAAATAATCACAGGTATTTATCTGTGCCCAATTTCCTAATGAATAAAACACTTAATATATTTTTTAGCAACTTGAATCTAGTAACTCAATATACAGTTTAAATGTTGAAATCATAAAATGAATACATCAAAACAAAAAAATAACAGAGAATTCCTCCAATATACTGTTTTATATCTAGCATTCTTCTGAATGCTGTGGTTGGATTTCTTCTTTTCTTTGAAAAATTTTAAGAGACCTTTTCATTACTGACTATAATGTCCCTTGTAACATAATTTCCAGATATTTTTCTGATCTGCCTAATTTCTATTTGTATCTGATCTCTCACAGTTTGGAATTTTCCCTTTTCTCTCTTGATTTGGAAATATTTACATTTTATGCTTACTGCTTTACTCTCTATGAAGTCAGCTTATACTATAGCAATCTGCTGTTAAAGCATTTTTTCTTTTCTTTTTTTTTTTTGGCATTTGGCTTGTTTTTATGATTCAGGAAAAAAAATTCATCTTGGGCTTCTAATGTTGTATTTGAAAATAGTCTCCAGGCTTCCTGTGGTTTATTTTATTTCAAACTATTCCTTTTTACCTTTTTTGTTTTTAATAATGGCCACATTTTCCTAGGCTTTCTTTCCTATAATTAAATTATTTAATATGGCATTCCTTCTTTTGCCCAAATTCTGAGCCTAATTGTTGTAAATAATGAGTAGACAGACTCAGCACTCATGATATAGCCTACTACATCAGTTCCTGCTCAATTCTGTCTAGACACTCTGAAATTTCAGTTATGTTTGTAATCTCTTGTATTCTTGGTTATCTGCCTGTGGGAGAATGACAATATAAAAACACGTGATCATTAATTTCTCAAGTATTTTCACTTTCCTAATTGTTGAATACTATTCTGATTATTTTGCTTAAAATGGTTCCCTATAGCATTTAGAATAAAAGATTTATATTCTTTAACAAACAAGGCTTTGATAACTTGTTCTCTAATTACATATCATCATTTACTTCCCACACAAACTCTTCCTTTGCTGTGCCAGTGAAGTTCTTTGTAATTGGTATAATTTCACAACTCTGTACCTTCTCCCAGATTTTCTTGGAATACTTGTTTCTATCTTCATGTATTCAAATGTAATCAAGATGTCCACTATAATCAAAATGTTATCTGTAGGCCACTTTTCAGTACATTGCAGGTAGATTCTTTACTGTCTGAGCCACCAGGGAAGCTGAATTACATATGTGTGTGCATGTATGCTTTGTTGCTCAGTCGTGTCTGACTCTTTTTGACCCTATGGACTGCAGCCGGCCAGTCTCCTCTGTTCATGGGAATTCTCTGGGCGAGGACACTGGAGTGGGTTGCCACGCCTTCCTCCAGAGGAACTTCCCGACCCGGGAATCGAAGCAGGGTCTCCTGCATTGCAGGTGGATTCTTCGCCTGCTAAGCTACCAGGGAAGCCCTAAATTACATATGCATGTGTTAGTTGCTTAGTCATGTCCAACTCTTTGAGATTCCATGGACTGCAGCCTACTAGGCTCCTCTGTCCATGGAATAATCCAGGTCAAAATACTGGAGTGGGTTGCCATTCCCGTCTCCAGGGGATCTTCCCAACCCAGGGATTGAATCCGGGTCTTCCACATTACAGGCAGATTCCTTGTCATCTAAGCCACCAGGGAATCCCTTAAATTACATATAACTTTACCTAAATCTATGATCCTTTGCCTTCTATGTAATTCTACTGTCTTGCCCTGTGTAAGTCCAGATGTGAGAGTCAGCATGTCGCTTGCTGACTCAATAAAGACCATTCATACAAAGTGTCTGAGAATTTAATCATTTAATTGAAAATTTGGGATTCTAGCAGAGTCATGTTATTAAGGACTAAGATCACAATTACTTTCTTTCTTCATCCTTCATCACTCCTCTCTGTCTCTGACTCCATCTCTCTATTTCAATCTCTATCTCTTTTTCTCCCATACCTTCCTTCTCAAAAAAAAGAAAATAATCTTTCCTTATTGCATACATTTTTTGAAGTCTTACCTCACCTTCTGTACAGACTTTTTTTATACTCTAAAAGGTGAAAGGTGAAGTCACTCAGTCGTGTCTGACTCTTTGCAACCCCATGGACTGTAGCCTACCAGGCTCCTCCATCCATGGGATTTTCCAGGCTGCCGTTTCCTTCTCCATTATACTCTAAACAATTTAGCAAATGTATTCTTTCTTTTGCAATGTTGTGCTTGCCCAATAGAAATCTTACTGAATAAAATCTTCTTCAGCTTATTACCTAACAGTAATTTTTAAAGTGCCCACAGCGATCTAGGGAATGTAGTAGACAGCATGTCTACAGTGGTGAACGGGCAGATAAAATTTTTGCTTTTTTGGAGTTTCTAATTTAGTATGTCATCCAAACAACCACGCATGGTTACAGATTACTTGGTTTGGATCCCTTGTTGGATTTGATGTCATTCCTATGGCTACCATAGCATCCAATACATACTTCTATTCCTACAGGTAACCATGAATTATTATATTTGGTTATTTGTGGGTTAACCTCTACTAGCCTGTAAACTCAAAGGAAGGATGATGTCTTATTTCACTTTGCAATTCTCAGAGTTGAGTGTCGCACCTATATATATGTATAATGCTATACTTAATAAGTGTTTAATAAATATTTGGGTTTGCAGGAACTGATCATTTATATTTTCAGATTAGTTTCATTATTTTAGTGAACCATAGTGCATTTTCATTACCATAATTTTACTATTAAATAAGAAATCCAGTGAACACTGCCTTGAACCTATGTACAAATATTAAACAAGGAACAGATGCTCAGGGAATATGTTATTCTTAATTTCTAATGTAAGTGAATTTTCACATTATTTTACTCATTTAAATAAGGTTTATATTGGATTCATAGTCCCCAAGTAGCATTTTTAGTGCTTTCCAGATGAAAGAATCCTTCTGTCCTCTCATATCCCTTTTTTTTTTTTTCAGAGTTTGGGATTTAGGAAGTCTTTATGAGAATAAAGAAACACTCATGGCTTCCATTGTTCCATAATGTAAGAATTTAGAAGGAATTCTGCCATGCCCTGAAGGCAATGCTGATTGAGGACTATAGCTCAGCTTTCTGTGAGTTTCCAAACTCGAAGGGCTCATTCAATAAGAATCACTGCAATAGGAAGAAAATTGCGTACTAAAGTGTTCCAGGGGATGATGAAATCTCTTATCTTATTAATTTGGCATTGCTGAGTTCCTCTTACGTAGAATGTAATTTCCTCTCTAAAAGAAAATGAGGCATCTTTTCCTACTCAGAACCAAATGGAGAATTCTTCATTCACCTCAACAAGTCAGGGCTGTTCAGTGCTCACACTGTACTTCCTGCTCAGGATGTTTTATTCATATAAACTACTTAGCGTAGCTAGTGTTTCACAGTATTTGTTGGAATAGTAAGCATTTGCCATTTCTCAAGTTCATTAAAAAAACTGATGAAAATTTATATATTTAAAACATTCAACAAGATGGTTCATGGAATTCATTCAGCCAAAAGTTTTTTGAAAAAGGGTCACATATCATATCAGGTGTATCTTTTTTTTGGCTCCCAAACTTTTCAGCATTTTGTAGTTACCACAGAGACATTGCGGTCTTCGGAGTCCTGATGAAGCTAAAGATATATTTATAAAATCACAGTCCAATTTTCTAATCCAGCATTTACAATAAACAAGCACCGATTATTTATTTTTCCTCCCTCTCCTTTTAGAAAACTCTTGCTCAGAAATAAAACTTTTGCTTCCCTAACTAGATAAAACTAAACAAATTCCCAATGATGTACTCACTTATTGAAACTGAGATTCCTATTCTTCATATGTGTCAAACAGCATATTTCTTTCTTTCTTTTGTCTATTTTTCTCATTTCTTGAATTGTTGAGAAAACTTTCAAGCATTTTTGAGTTCACTGTTTTTAGAGTCTTGCATCAAAACAACATGTTTCTTGCAGGGGAAGAATGTCTTTGAGAGTCTGCACCTCTTTCCATAACCATCTGGTTCGCAGATGAAAAATACAAGCACTGGATTTTTTTTTTCCCCTAATGATCTGGGAAAGAGATTGGACCTAAAATTCTACCCTGATAATCCCTAATATAATAATCTTCATTACTGTGTCAAATTCTCCAGGAATTCACTTCTCCAGTTACCTGTTTTTTAAGGATGAAACACACACTACCTATGACATTCCATTTGTAGGGCATTTACCATGGTGCTGTAATGTCTTCATTCTTTTCCATAGCCTATCCACCTCTTACTCCTTTTTCAAAGGCTGGTTTAAGGGTTTGTTTTTTTTTTCTTGTGAAGTCTTTCCTAGTTAAACTAACCTTCATGCATCTCTCTTTCATTGGCCAGAGTACTTGTTTTTGCACCAAACCATGGTGTATGTTGGTTTAAATCTTTCACAAGTGTTTGCTTCCTTGTAAATTGTTTGATAGCAAGATTCTTTTTGTTTTATTCTGTAAAGTGTAAGAGACAGTATAAGAGACACAATGGATAGTCAAGACCATGCACCAAATCATGGTGTATGTTGGTTTAAATCTTTCACAAGTGTTTGCTTCCTTGTAAATTGTTTGATAGCAAGATTCTTTTTGTTTTATTCTGTAAAGTGTAAGAGACAGTATAAGAGACACAATGGATAGTCAAGACCTCATTGTTAAATAAATATTAATTAATGCCATTGAAGAAGCCTCATTCTAATAACAGAATGCAAAAGAGACTATATTAGGAAGGGATTAAGTTAGGAAAAAAGTTGTAATGTATAATATTAGCCTCAATTACAGGGCCGGGTCTAGCATTTACACAGGTGTCAACTCTGGGTGACCTTAGGTAAGAGGTCAGTGTGCTTTTCATCCAGTGGTGCAACCTTCTAGCTAAGGCTCATAACAAGACAAAGGGAGCTTGGAATTAATTTCAGCTCCCATTGGGCCCCTCAGTTGGAGCTTTGTGAAGTGTTCAAAATGCAAATGATACATAGCAGCCCTCCAGATAGTGGCACGGATGAAGCTTGGAAGTAGAGGAAGTTTGGTAGTTTAGGAAGTGCCTACACTGTGTGATTTACTCTGTGTGCCATGAGGCTAGAGCCTATGAACCCAGGACATTCTATGAGTTACATGCCGAAAGAGAGTTGTGAGTAGTTGTGGCTGTTGTGAAAAAGATTTATTTAAGAAGGTAGGTTTTAAAATAGCTGTAGAAATATTTGCGATCGAAAAGGCCAGAGATAGGTAGGAAAGTAAGGGAGCGGTAGGTGAGGTTTGTAGGGTGTGAGCAACAGAGTGAAGAAAATGACACAGTGCTGAAGGTGTGGATGCATTTGTTACTGGGGTAGAGTGCAACCAAGGGCTATTGCTCAGATTCGACAAAGGTGACATGGTTGAGTGCCGTTGAGGAAGACAGTTTTTGAAGCTGCATTTAAAATAGGTTGCAGGCTAACAATAGTACAAAAAAATTTGCAAGATGTCTATGGTATTGAAAGCAGAAAGAAAAGGGTGAAAGGATGTTGCTGAACCATGAAGGATGCCGGGATTCTTGGCCTCCAGAAGAGAAGAATTCAATCTGGGGCCAGAGACAAGGCTTGATCACTCAGTGCTTTTGTGTTATAGAGTTTTAGTAAAGTATAAAAGGGATAGAGAAGCTTCTGACATAGACATCAGAAGCGGGCAGAAAGTGTTGCTAGTGTTAGCAGTAGAGTTATATACTTTTAAATGACTTATTACAGTGAATCAAAAGAATGTCTGGAGGTTGTAAAGACCTTACTAGACCCACTCCCATAATTTACATTTTAAGATAACAAGATTAACCCGAAGGTTTTTTTTCTAGAAACTGTCCTCAAGCAGGATACATTATTGTTATATAATCCTCAGGAATGTAGAGGAAAAAAAAAAGTTTGTCCTTTCTTGCCCTTTGAGAATTCCAGATCCTTCTCTCCTTGGGGACCCCTGGACTTCTTATCAACCTGCCTAGGCAGTGACTCTTTCAAGAGGAGTGATTAAGATAAAGTTGAAGTGAAGTGAAGTTGCTCAGTCGTGTCCGACTCTTTGCGACCCCATGGGCTGTAGACTACCAGGCTCCTCTGTCCATGGGATTTTCCAGGCAATAGTCCTGGAGTGGATTGCCATTTCCTTCTCCAGGGGATCTTCCCAACCCAGGGATTGAACCCGAGTCTCTCGCATTGTAGACAGACGCTTTACCATCTAGCCACCAGGGAAGTCCAGATAAAGTTGACTAAGGTATTATTAAGATAAAGTTCTGGTTGACTCTACGTGGGTATAAAATCTGAAGATGTGTCCTCTGAAAACTGAGGAGGTAGAATGGATAGTAATGACTTAAATTATTATTCTGTTTGGATATTCATGAATATAAAAATAATTATTATTGTCTTGAGAGTACTGATTATTGAGTTCTTAATATGTGCACTCAATTATCAAGCACTCTTAAAGCAAAACAGTATTGAATTGGCATTCAAAAATATGATCTCTTCAGTAAAGGCTTAAAGTATTCATTTTTAATAAAGGATCATTTGTTTTCCTTAATTGAAAATCTGCTCATAATTTTAATGGCATAAACTAGCTTCAAAAACTACTCACACTCTAAAATTCTGTGATCTTGTGGGAATGTTTCCTACAGAATAGAATATTGGTCTATAATGATACACAGGATAATTTCAAGTAGCACACATTTTATACTTTGCAGTTATGTGTTTATATGTATGTTAGAAAAAAAATTCTATAGCTTATCAAATATGAGGTTTGTTTAGAACTAAGTTCAAAAATTTAAAGGTTCAAAAATAGAAGAGTCAAATTAAATTTTAATGGAAAATACACAGAAATAATGGTATGTAATATAAACAAGTACAGAAAATTTTTGATTATGGTGAACTAGTTGACTGTCAAAGGGGAAATACTAATCTATAGTTTACTTGTTTCATAAATTTTAAGCATGTATCTCAAGAATAAGAATAAAAGGAAATCAGGGGTAATTATAAATGTTTAGCCTGGAGGAGGGCATGGCAATCTGCTCCAGTATTCTTGCCTGGAGAATTCCCATCAACAGAGGAGCCTGGTGGGCTACAGTCCATAGGGTTGCAAAGAATCGGATAGACTGCGTGACTAAGCACAGCATAGCACATAAATGTTTAGACATATTTAGTTGAAGAGAAAACTTGCAATAGAAGGAATTTTATTATTTTAAGGTAATTTTTGGTTTAAAGTTATTTTCATTGTAAAGCAATCATCTTCCAATTAAGAAAATAAAGTTATTTTCAATCACCAAAACATTTAAAATAGTTTTAATTTAAATCTTTTAGAATAGTTTGTCGGAGAAGGCAATGGCACCCCACTCCAGTACTCTTGCCTAGAAAATCCCATGGATGGAGGAGCCTGGTAGGCTGCAGTCCATGGGGTCGCTAGAAGTCGGATGCGACTGAGCGACTTCACTTTCACTTTTCGCTTTCACACAATGGAGAAGGAAATGGCAACCCACTCCAGTGTTCTTGCCTGGAGAATCCCAGGGACAGGGGAGCCTGTTGGGCTCCTGTCTATGGGGTCGCACAGAGTCGGACACGACTGAAGCGACTTAGCAGCAGCAGCAGCAGCAGAATAGTTTGTATATATTCCAAATGTGGACTATCATCTATGCAAAGTTTTTAATATTTACATAAATTAGGGGAAATTTTAGCTGTCACATATCAAATTTATATAATCTGTTAGCATAAACCATAAGAGATTCCAGAAAAATGTAATAGTATCCATAAAACATCTCAATTTTTTTCCTTACTATCACAAAGCTTAATTTTTGGTCTTTAGTCTTTGACATAAACGTCATTATGAAATTAAGCAAGTGAAATCTATTGCACAACTGTATTTCTTCACATTTAGAAGATATGGCTTCACTACTAAGCTCTATAATCTCTTTGATCCAAGTAACTGACCAATTGATTTTGTCTACAGGTCAGCATTTACCTTAACAATCCAGAGGAAATTTAGCAGTGAATTTGTTCACTCTTTCCCTTGCAGCACTGATAAATTTCAAGAATCCTGGAGAAAGCTGAGAGATGAGAGTATGTAAACTATAAAGGTTGCTTTAACCGTGTAGCCCAATGACTATGTAAACTTATTTTATTCATTGCGTGAGAGGAGATCTTTAACCAGAGCCATAAACAAATCATCCTAGACAGTTGGACATTCTACTGTATATCAGTGACATAGTTGTTGGCTAAAGTAGTAGAAAAAACACACCTTCTGCAGTCACATAAATAAACCTTTGAAAACTGACTCTTTAGTACTGTGGGGAAATCATTTGCCTCTGTGAGTCCCAGTCCCTTTATCTGTAAAATGGGGAAATAGGAAAATAGTTTCTATCTCAAATAGTTGTGAACACTTATCAAATAACATCTGAAAACTGCGATGAAAAAAGTAAACAGTTAATAAGTAATTCTTATGATTACTGATGACCTTGATCATCTAAATTAAGCAATATCTTCATTGTTCTGTTGCACACTGTAGTTCCACACTAAACCATCTGGAATCTTTAGCTCGTGTTACTCGTCTCTCATGTCTGCCTGCCAATCTTGCTTTAATTCTTAGACTGTTACACTTTCAACATGTCTCTATGGTAAGGAATACATCTGACTGTATTATAGTTCTTTTCAATAAAACAATAATGATTTATTATTAAAAATATTTTTAAATATCAAATGGGCAAAGTATGCTTTTTAGTACATCTTAGAATAGGATATTTGAATCTTAATTCATTAACAAGTAATATTTTTGTAGTGATTAGTAGAGTGCAGTACCTTCCTTCACACAACTTATCTCACTCAATTTAAGGTAAGCATTATTAAACCTGTTTTTTGAATTGGAAGAATTAAGGCTTAGAAAAATAAATAACTTACTGAAGGTGTCCCTGTTAGTATTTTCTAGAGCTGGATCTTTAGATGTTAGAAATGATTTTTCCTAGTATGCATTAAAACTCTACAATGGGAAATAATACGTAATAAAAACAAGGGGAAAGGGAGTGGGGAAAGGGAGTATGAATATTTAAAGCTCTGACACTATAGCATTATGCATTTTAAGCAAAGATAAACTTCCTCATTCTTTCCCTTCCTTTTTGTATACATGTACAGTGGCTCAGATGGAAAAGAATCCTCCTGCAGGGCAGGAGACTTGAGTTTGATCCCTGGGTCTGGAAGATCCCATGGAGAAGGGAATGGCTACCCACTCTAGTATTCTTGCCTGGGAAATTCCATGGGCAGAGGAATTTGGTGGGCTACAGTCCATGGGGTTGCAAAGAGATGGACATGACTGAATGACTCAGCACACACACATACAATTTCTGCATCCTTATCACCATGGACAGAGGACCCTGGTGGGCTACAGTCCAAGGAATCACAGAGAGTCTCACATGACTGAGCAATTAGGCACATGCACATACACAGAATTTCTGTATCCTTATCATTAGCTTTGTTGCATTTCAGTGGTATCTCTGTGTTTAGCTATCTGTTCTACAAACACTTTTGTTTGTTCTAAAAATAATCTGTACTTCATAATAATGTGTCAAATGTGTCTCCAGGGTTAAATCTTATTGATGTTCAGAATAGTCCTCTAATCTGTTCCATAGAAGAAATAAAAGAAGGTGAAGGCAACTTGGCCCTCAGGAGAGAGCTCTAGAGTGGAACTCAGAAGACTGTGTTCCTCTTTGACAGCTTGTGTTTTAATGGTCTGGAAGATTTTTGTGTTGCTCTTTGTTCTATATGGTTCTCTAAGTCAATGATCCCTACCTGAATTTCACAGGCTGAATGGGCCGGCATATATGTTTTGTTTGGACCACACAGTGTTTTTTTTTTTAAACTCTGAATTATAAAACTACCATTTGAAAATTGAGAGATGTCACACAGAAGTGCTGATTTCCAGAGTCGCTTTAAAATTTATCCTGTTTGAAAAACTGTGGGCCCATGTTGTTCATGTATTAAACACCTTGTATCGAATGGTGGTTGAAACCTTGGAGAGGACTGCACACTTGGACACTGAGGAGCCAGTTCAGGTTTCACCCCCACATGCACTGTTTTTTCACATAGTCTTGAACCTGTGACTAGCACATTGGGAAAACAAAAGGTTGTCTATGACATATACTTTTTAAGTAAAATGAGAGAAAGCACATTTCTCAGTGCAAGTGAGAAATATCCCTATTTGCTTGATCTGCAAAGTGTCACTGCATCAAAATATTAACACTTAAAATTCTAATGCAAAATAAGCCCTGTCCACTGAATTTGTAGGTTTGCCCTAATCCTTGGTTCTCCAATGAGGATCAGAACAAAATGTCTTCCTTCCTGCCACTTCTATAAAATGACTCCATAAAGTATTATGACCTAACACAGAGTTTGGATTTTTGTGTGGTCTTAAGATATATACTATTATTATATGGCCAGGTTTTAAATCTTTAGAAGATATCTCTAATGTCATATTTTTTTGTGACATTTTTTGTAAATCTTGAACAGTTATTTTGTGTAAATGGCTAATGGAAACAATGTACTCAAGATCCATAAACTACATTTACTGCTATATTTAAAGCACTATATTTGTATTTTATGGTTGCAAAGATCAGCCTAGTTTTATTCAGAAAACAAATGAATAAAGACAACATTCATTAATTGTAGAATATAGATTTAT
>SJYT01008114.1:122633-181413 GCA_006410635.1 Cephalophus harveyi
ATTTATGGTATGCTAAATATAGAGAATATGGATTTAGTATTATATTTGGCATTTATCTTCTGTTTTTAAAATGATGAACATTATGACAAACTAGAAAGCTTGAGCAATTAACAGTTAAAATGAAAATAAAGCCAGGATTATAAACAGCTGGACGTGAAACAAGCTTATAATTTACTATGTTTTACTGATTGAACTAAATTAGATATATTTGACAAGACAATGGACTTATGTCAGGAACAACAAACGAAAAGATTATAATTACCTGGAAAAGGTAGGGAGGATTTAAATAAAGTTTTAAGTATAAAAATAAGTATGTTTTTCAGTCGCAAGTTGTGTCACATCTTTTGCAATCCCATGCACTAGGGCCTGTCAGGTTCCTCTGTCCATGTGCTCCTCCAGGCAAGAATATTGGAGCAGGTTGCCACCCCCTTCTCCAGGAGATCTTCCTAACCCAGTGATTGGACCTGCATCTCCTATATTGGCAACTGGATTCTTTACCCCTGAGCCACAAGTTCAGTTCAGTTCAGTTCAGTTGCTCAGTCATATCTGACTCTTTGCGACCGCATGAACCGCAGCACGCCAGGCCTCCCTGTCCATCACCAACTCCCGGAGTCCACCCAAACCCATGTCCATTGAGTCAATGATGCCATCCAACCATCTCATCCTCTGTCATCCCCTTCTCCTCCTGCCCTCAATCTTTCCCAGCATCAGGGTCTTTTCTAGTGAGTTAGCTCTTCTCATCAGGAAGTATTGGAGTTTCAGCTTCAACATCAGTCCTTCCAGTGAACACTCAGGACTGATCTCCTTTAGGATGAACTGGTTGGATTACCTTACAGTCCAAGGGACTCTCAAGAGTCTTTTCCAACACCACAAGTCAAAAGCATCAATTCCTCTATGCTCAGCTTTCTTTATAGTCCAACTCTCACATCCATATGTGACCACTGGAAAAACCATAGCTCAGACTAGATGAACCTTTGTTGGCAAAGTAATGTCTCTGCTTTTTAATATGCTGTCTAGGTTGGTCATAACTTTCCTTCCAGGAGTAAGTGTCTTTTAATAGCAACAAAGGATGCCCACAAAAATAAGTATAGTATAAAACAAAATTTAGAAGTATATAAAATAAATCAGGTTTAGCAATTTGACCACCTCCCTTTCCCAGTGTCATTGAGTAACTGTCAGTCTCATAAATTTTACCATGTTTTTGCATGATTGTCTGTATATATAAATTAAAAAAAAGATTTTTATTCTGTTTATGCATGTATATTAGGTGTATATATTTGTATTTATGAAAAATTACAGCTGCCTAATGAGTCTAAATAACCATTTATATAAAATAAAATATCTCTAAACACAATACAAATAGCTGTGAAAAGAAGAGAAGTGAAAAGCAAAGGAGAAAAGGAAAGATATACTCATCTGAATGCAGAGTTCCAAAGAATATCAAGGAGAGATAAGAAAGCCTTCCTCAGTGATCAGGGCAAAGAAATAGAGGAAAACAATAGACTGGGAAAGACTAGAGATCTCTTCAAGAAAACTAGAGATACCAAGGGAACATTTCATGCAAAGATGGGCTCGATAAAGGACAGAAATGGTATGGACCTAACAGAAGCAGAAGATATTAAGAAGAGGTGGCAAGAATACACAGAAGAACTGTACAAAAAAAATCTTCATGACCCAGATAATCATGATGTTGTGATCACTAACCTAGAGCTAAACATCCTGGAATGTGAAGTCCAGTGGGCCTTAGAAACATCACTACAAACAAAGCAAGTAGAGGTGATGGAATTCCAGTTGAGCTATTTCAAATCATAAAAGATACCTTGAAAGTGCTGCTCTAAATATGTCAGCAAATTTGGAAAACTCAGCAGTGGCCACAGGACTGGAAAAGGTCAGTTTTCATTCCAATCCCAAAGAAAGGCAGTGCCAAAGAATGCTCAAGCTACTGTACAATTACACTCATCTAACATGCTAGTAGGGTAAAGCTCAAAATCCTCCAAGCCAGGCTTAGCAATACGTGAACCATGAACTTCCAGATGTTCAAGCTGGCTTTAGAAAAGGCAGAGGAACCAGAGATCAAATTGCCAATATCTATTGGATCATCGAACAAGCAAGAGAATTTCAGAAAAACATCTATTACTGCTTTATTGACTATGCCAAAGCCCTTGACTGTGTGGATCACAATAAACTGTGGAAAATTCTGAAAGAGATGGGAATTCCAGACCACTTGACCTGCCTCTTGAGAAATTTGTATGCAGGTCAGGAGGCAACAGCTAGAACTGGACATGGAACAACAGACTGGTTCCAAATAGGAAAAGGAGTACGTCAAGGCTGTATAGTATATTGTCACCCTGCTTATTTAACTTATATACAGAGTACATCATGAGAAACACTGGGCTGGATGAAGCACAAGCTGCAATAAACATTGCTGGAAGAAATATCAATAACCTCAGATATGCAGATGACACCACCCTTATCTCAGAAAGTGAAGAAGAACTAAAGAGCCTTTTGATGGAAGTGAAATAGGAGGGTGAAAAAGTTGGCTTAAAGCTCAACATTCAGAAAACTAAGATCATGGCATCCAGTCCCATCACTTTATGGCAAATAGATGTGGAAACAGTGGAAACAGTGGCTGACTTTTTTGGAGGGGGCTCCAAAATCACTGTGGGTGGTGATTGCAGCCATGAAATTAAAAGACACTTGCTCCTTAAAAACATCTATTTCTGCTTTATTGACTATGCCAAAGCCCTTGACTGTGTGAATCACAATAAACTGTGGAAAATTCTGAAAGAGATGGGAATACCAGACCACCTGACCTGCCTCTTGAGAAATCTGTATGCAGGTCAAGAAGCAACAGTTAGAACTGGACTTGGAACAATAGACTGGTTCCAATTAGGAAAAGGAGTACGTCAAGACTGTATATTGTCACCCTGCTTATTTAACTTCTATGCAGAGTACATCATGAGAAACGCTGGGCTGGAAGAAACACAAGCTGGAATCAAATGGATGGCATCACGGACTCGATGGACGTGAGTCTGAGTGAACTCCGGGAGTTGGTGATGGACAGGGAGGCCTGGCATCCTGCGATTCATAGAGTCGCAAAGAGTCGGATATGACTGAGCGACTGAACTGAACTGAACTCCTTGGAAGGAAAGTTATGGCCAACCTAGGCAGAATATTAAAGAGCAGAGACATTACTTTGCCAACAAAAGTCCATCTAGTCAGAGCTATGGTTTTTCCAATAGTCATGTATGGATGTGAGAGTTGGACTCTATAAAGAAAGCTGAGCACAGAAGAATTGATGCTTTTGAACTGTGGTGTTGGAGAAGACTCTTGAGAGTCCCTTGGACTGCAAGGAGATCCAACCAGTCCATCCTAAAGGAGATCATCCTGAGTGTTCATTGGAAGGACTTATGTTGAAGCTGAAACTCTAGTACTTTGGTCACCTAATGTGAAGAGCTGACTCATTGGAAAAGACTCTGATGCTGGGAAAGATTGAGGGCAGGAGAAGGGAATGACAGAGAATGAGATGGTTGGATGACATCACCTTCTCAATGAACATGAGTTTGTGTAAACTCCTGAAGTTGATGGACAGGGAGGCTTGGCATGCTTCAGTTCATGGGGTCACAAAGAGTTGGACACAACTGAGCAAGTGAACTGAACTGAACAGAAACACAGTACACAGTATGAAACTATGTTTTATATATATATGTGTGTGTGTGTATGTGTGTATAAATATATATACACATATAATGATGTATATGACATAGGGATTTTACTAGATATTTTTACATGAATGTGAAAGTGTTAGTTACTCAGTTGTGTCTGACTCTTTGTGACTCCATGGAATGTAGCCTGCTAGGCTCCTCTGTCTTGAAATTCTCCAGCAAGAATACCTGAGTGGGTAGCCATTTTTTTCCCGGGGATCTTCTCTACTCAGGGATCAAACCCACATCTCTTGCATTACAGGCAGATTCTTTACTATCTGAGCCACCAGGAAAGCCCTATTTTTACATGAAAGTGAAAAGTGAAAGTGAAGTTGCTCAGTCATGTCCGACTCTTTGCAACCCCATGGATTGTGGCCTACCAGGCTCCTCCGTCCATGGGATTTTCCAGACAAGAATGCTGAGCAGGTTGCTATTTCCTTCTCCAGAAGATCTTCCTGACCCAGGGATTGAATCCAGGTCTCCCGCATTGTAGGCAGCCACTTTACCATCCTAGCTACCAGTGAAGTCTATTTTTACATACATAATAGTAATATTTCTTTTAGAAGTGATGCTGAATTCAATGGAAACTTCTGGCTTGCAGAACAATGTGTTGGTTTTTCATATACAAATTAATTTCTTGTGACATTATACCATGTAAGTTAACATTTAGAGAAATAAATCTGATGACTATAGATTGAGTAACCATCAAGATTCTGGCCTCTCAGTGCTGAGAAGCCAGAACTCGAGTCATGACCCTGTCTCAGCAGGTGTCATGCCACCAATCATTCTGTACTAATATCCGACTACATCCCGTCCAGAAAATGAATGTGGCTGATAAAAAAGTGTCTGATTAAATAAATCTTGTTTCTATGCTGGTTTTTCATTCTTCATAAAAAAGATAAAACCAACTATGCAGTCTGGTTTCAAATCTATCACTTCTGTCACTTCTGAGGTGTGGGAATCTTGGTAATGGGGCAAGTTGTTTAATTACTATGAGCTACTATCAGTTACCTACTGGGGGTGAAAGTATGTTTAGGATTAAATGAGATCAAGAGTATAAACAGTTTGGGTAGTCCTTAGCACATATCGAGTATTCAATAAATATAAGCTCCTATTGCTATTTCTAGTGCTACATTACTGTGACTATCATTTTAAATAAAGTCTTTTGAAACTGAATTGTCTTTTATTTTAATAACTCTTAGAAAATCAAAAAGAAAGATTAGTGTCAAAATGCTGAGCCACCAGTTCTTTGTCATTAATCCAAAAATTTCCTAAGTGTGTGTAAGTATGGCCATAGTGTTTGCCATTGTTGGAAGCTGCAAGAATTGAAATATTTTGGCCTGCAGATTATTACGAACAATAAACTTCCAAGTGGAATACTGCCTTGGGTTTCCCAGTTCACTGTTTGTCACCAATATTTATGACATGGAAGAGTAGAATTTGTTAGAAATCATTATAGTACTTCATTTACAAGCTTAGGTAATGTTTCTCTTACCGGGTACCCTGCAGCTTCATAGAGAATTGAAAATACTTGGGTGCTGTTCAGAACACCGTGTGTGGCAATGTTTTGTCCAAAAATATCTTCTTAATAAATTACATATTGCATATTATTATCCAAGTTTGAGAAGAAAATAGTTTCTAAAGGGGTTGAGATAATACTCTAGAAATGTATGACTGTGATAGGTTCTGTTTTTACCAAACAGGTGATTTGAATTAGAAATTATTTTTAAATTAAGCTAGTACTTTACTATTTGACTTCAGCCAGAAATGTAAGTGGAAATGGAAAATAGAAATAGGAGAAAAAAATAAAAATTACTTTATTATATACAATTATATGTATATTCCAGCTAACCCTAGATTGTGGAGCTGAAGATATGTTCTAAGGGCAAAGTGACTTTCCAAAACTTTGAAACTAATGTTTCTTATAACTTCTCAGATTGTACTAATTTCATGTGGTTGATGAGGCATGTAGGTGCTAGTGTTTTTACTAATAATGGAACAACTGGGACTAGGGAAATTTCATTTTATGAATCTTAAAACTGATTATCCACACCACTTCCTTCTTTATAGACAGGCTTGAGACATATAAATGCAGGTTTTGCATTGCCATTTATTATATAATTTGCCTCACTTTCCTGAAACTAGCCCTTCATTTCTTGGTATTTGGCAGCTCCCAAATTCTAAAAAGATGTTTTTATATAGTTTTTTTTTTAAATTCTGTGATTTCTCAAATTTAAATTTGCTTTCTGCAAAACTGTTAAAAATGATGCACTCCAGCACATTCTAGCAAGTTTTGGAGAGATTATTATGTTTCTTTGTCAACTATTTTGATAGAATAATTTTCAATCTCAAGATATAGTAACTATCAACTCTGTAAAGACTACTGGCTGGTGAGAGAATAAGTTCCAAGTGAGTGACTTTTGGAACAGAATGGAGGGCTAGAAGTGTTTATAACTCTTAGATCAGTATGGAGAGAAAGTTAGATCTAGGAATCTTTCTTACCAAAGAACATGATGAGCATATCATTTTCAGTATTTGCTTCTGTTTTTATTAGTCAAGGAAGAGCTTTCAGGAATGGTGAACCGAGTCTACATGGTGTGTCCTCACTAGACTGCAAGCTCTATAAGGCAGGGGAGTGATTTCCTGTGCATCTCCTCAGTCTCTTATTCAGAAACAGACACCTAAACGACGAGTTAGTCAATCCACTCTTGGGGGCAGGACAAACTGCTCCTGAAAATCCTGTCTTGTAAGAAACATGATTTCTGAACTCCTCTGGCTCTGCCACCAATCTTTGGCTTCCCGTGGCCTCTCTAGTCTCTCTTTTTCTCTCCTCTGTCCTTAGGCTGAACCCTCCTCAGTTCATACTAGGACCAGAATAATGACCTGGTTTGCTGCCTGGAATCTTTCTCTCCTCTGTGATTCTCCCTGTTTACAAGCTCAGGAGATTCAGTCTTCTTCCTTTCATTTTTCTGCTCAATTAAGGAAAGGACTTCAGTGCTGTTACATCATCATCAATCAAGTTAAATGCCACACTGTTAGTTGGCGTTCAGGATTTCTACGATTGGAAGTAACTGGCACTTTCAGGCATTTCTTCCACTTGTTCCCTATGTAAGAATACTCAGCATCAGGCAAACCAAATTCTGCAGTGCTCCCTAAGCATATCCCATCTTTAACCCCTGATCTCTGAGTAATTGTTTGAGTATCTCCGCATTGTTGCTTCTGAAACTCCTAATAGGCATTTATGGGCAGTAATTACCTAATTGTTTTATTGAGTTTTGACAATAAATTAGATAAAGGTTATTATACATTTTTTTTTTTTTGCTATATATTATGATTTGGCTAGTTGAATTTTGTTTTTTGCTTTTAATTCTGTTATGCTTAAAAAACTCATAGCCTGGGCTTAAATAAAAGTGCAGTCATATTATTAGAAAGTCAGGATAGTTTTTACTTTAAATTTAAAACCAGGGCTAAACAATTTATACAATTTCCTTGAGTGTGCAAAATTCATTTTATCTGATTAACAATTTTTTTAATATAAAAAGATACATCTAATCAAGATTATAACTCTTCATAAAACATGATCTTTTTTTCTTGGATTTTTTGAAGTTGTCTGTACCAAAATGATGCTGGTATTCTGGAATGTTGATGTGGTAGGAAACTTCTACTTATGTCTCTAAAAAGTAGGCCATGATTACATATCATAAAAATAGATGTAAAACGTGGCTGTTCTGGCTTTTTGAGGTCAAAGAAGCTTGCCATGAACGTGTTTAATCACATGTCCGTATGTCTCGATGACTTAACCTTTCAAATAAGAGGCATTTTATATAAGACAAGCAAAATATGAACCTCAGTGTGTGAATTATAGATATCTTATGTTAAAAATCTAATATCCTCTGAGTTAACCCAAATTTAACATCCATATTTTATTTTATCAGTTATAATACATAGGATTATTTTGTTCAAAATGTAAATATTATGTTTAAAATTCAAATAGTATTATGATAAATATGATTAACATACACAGTCTCTCTCTTTCCCTTCTAATTTGTTTTGCCAAGTACAAGAGGTGAGTTTAGCTAAAATTTTTACATATATATGAAGAAATTCCCTTGGAGAGACTGTAAAACTAACTGAATCATAGTTTTCATTCTTTTCAACAATTCAGTTTTTAAATTCAAGTTTCACTAGTGTTGCTAAATTTTCAACTTTTAGAGCTGAAGAGAGTATCACTAGTGTATTCTTCTGAAGCCCAATTGCATCAAGAGTATCATACATTTTTTCATCCTTCAGGGTACAGACAGTCTGAGCATCATATTAGTGAGCTCAAAGCCTAATATATTAATGTTTCTGCTCAGCTGAAGTCTACCCCTTGTGACACACACATCACATGCCTTTCTCTATGAACTAAGCAGAGTGCTTAAAGCTGCCTTCAGTATCCAGCAGCAGTTCAAACCCAACCTTTGACTCTTAAATCTTTTGTCCAGTGAAGTGTCTTAAGACTGTCTATTTTGATGCTTTAAGGCAATCTAATTCATTAAACTTTTTTTCAGCTGAGAACTCTCTAAGCAAAGGTTAAATTTCCTCTCTAAATGACTGTCATATTTTCATGAAATTTTGAAATGGTATGAACAACTTAAAGGCAAAACAGAATTCTTAAAATGCTTTGTATTCTATATGCTGTTAACTAACATTTGCAAAATGCCCCATTATATGAGCTTTCAATACACTTAACCATCAAAGTCATCTCCTATAACCCAAGAATCAACTTGATATCACTGTTCATTATTACAATTTTTGATGACATTTCTTCTAATAAGAATGGTCATTTAAAAATACTATGTTATTTTCTTTAGATCTCTGTTCACACTCTACTTTATCTGTGACATCATCCCTGATTATTCAAAAATTTTCCTGCTTTTCTCTCCCCATTCAATTCTTTTCTCTTCTAGCGTTCTTTGCCTCTTCCTTGCTACAGCTTTCTTTGCTCATCACTGTTAGACAGATCATGTGATAATATAGTTAATTTGCTTATCTTCTCTTTCCTTTCATTAGTTTGTAAGGTCTTTGAGGAAGAGATCTTCTTATATTCTGTCCATACTTACTTTCCTAATACTGGTATGGTGCCAGTACATAGCAGTACTCAATATATATGTATTGAATGAATGACAAAGAAATCTATTGAGCTTTTTGGGACTTTAAATCCAGACTCACAGTTCACAGTTACTGTGCTAAAGGTAAGATTGTAGACTGGTTTATTTTCTGAATATTTCTTCATCTAGAAAATGGACACATCCCTTTATAAGAAATGAAAGATATGTATGAAATCTTTTCTGGGCCAAAGTGGCTATTTAAATATGGTAGCAATCCTCTGGTTTGATTTCTTCCTTTCCTTTTAGTTTACAACACAGCTATAATGAACACCAGGTCTCAGGTTGTCTGGTAGATGTCAATGATTCAGCTGTGAACAGAACAGAGTTACCTTGCCTCCGTGGAGAGTTTAGTCTGGGAGGTATTAAAGCAAAAATTAGGGTTGAATATGATGAGCTTTTTATAGAAGTATCTTTTTAAAATGAATCACATATTAGGTGCTCAATAAAGGTTAAATGAGCAAGTAAATGAATTTTAAAAAATTCTTAATCAAAATGTACTCTTTTTACTTATTAGTGAAAAGCAAACTTTTTTTTTCATAGAATCTCCTCTCATGATACTTCTGTGATTAACAAGATTTGTATTAAATTGTGCAAAAGTACACACATGAATTCTACCTACCAATACTGTCATCTTTCCATGAATTACTAAAAGAAGGAGAATTATCATGCAAAGCCAGGTGAGAAGTAAAATTATTCAGACATGTGTTATCCATCATTGTATTACTAGGGTCCAGGGAAATGCTTGACACAGAGAATATAGAAAATGCATTTTTGTCAAGTTGAACTGAAGAAATATAAAGAAGGAAAAGTATTTTAATTTTGTGTACAAAAAGATCTCTAGATATCACAATTGAGATGTCTCACTTTAGTTAACTGTTCATTTCTTTCATATTTCTTTGCTTCAGTGGCAGTTATGGTCATAAAACTCAAAACTACTTTAGACAGAACCATTAAAAGAGCAAAATTTAAAATAGCTAAAACTTTCATACCACATGGAGGCATGAACTTTATATCACTATAAACCTTCTAGCATACTATATTCCATAATATGTCTATTTAGTAAATGGCTAAATTATAATCCAACCTCTTTTCCTATGTCCTTGCATATATTAAGTCTGAATGATTGCACACAATACAGTTAAGTCATTCTTTGATTCCTAACTTGAAAATAATTTCCTAGGCTATAAACTTTGTCTGTTTGGAGATTAAGTAGGTGATTTCCTTGGAGAAGGAAATGGCAACCCACTCCAGTATTCTTGCCTAGAGAATCCTGTGGACAGAGGAGCCTAGTAGGCTGCTATCCATAGGGTCACACAGAGTCGGACACGACTGAAGTGACTTAGCATGCATGCATGCATTGGAGAAGGAAACGGCAACCCACTCCAGTATTCTTGCCTGGAGAAGCCCAGGGACAGAGGAGCCTGGTGGGCTGCCGTCTATGGGGTCACACAGAGTCGGACACGACTGAAGTGACTTAGCAGCAGCAGCAGCAACAGGTGATTTCTAGTAGTTTTGAATGTAAAAGAGAGAAGAGGGTTTTAAAAGACAGCAACAAAAATGATATTCATTATAGACCCTACAGTTTTGTTTATACTGTTTTTCTTTATGTTCTCTTGCGTACTTGAGGAATGTTTCAGAATCATCTCTCAAAAGGAACTAAAAAGTCATTCTTCAATCATTTAACATATTTCATATCCAAAATATGGATTTTCAGATTTCTTTAACAATTCTTTATGGGCTGTACCCTTTTTGGTAAAACATAAGGGACTTTCCATGCCAATTTATAAAGGCACAGAAAATAGGCTGAAGGCACAGCTGACAGCCTTCCAGCTTTACGAACACTAGCATCTGTTTTCTATAAGTTAGTTGTTATTTTTTCTTGTTAAATTCTCCCTGTAATGTTTTCCTTGAGATTTTTCTTTTGGTATGAAATCTACCCAGTGATACGACTCACTAGTGGACCATAAAAACCCAACTGGATTCTCAAGGAACTTTGCAAGTTCTTACATTCACACCAGAGTCTCATTATACTGATCGACATCGGACATTCTTCTAGTGAGATTTATTACTGAAATACCAGAGTCATAATTATTAAAGCAACTTAAACTTCAAGGTGTTTACACCTTAAAAGGATGATTATTGAGTGAGATTTCAGCTTTGTGGTCATTATTCATAAAAGTAAATCTTCTATGGAGGGGAATGCTGTCTAGCTTTTATCTGTGTTTTTATAATGAAGTGGCAGAAACTATATTCTTTACTAACTTGTCCATAAGGAAGGAAAGGTCCTAAATGGGCAGAATTACACTAAGCAATAATAGTTTTTCTATTGTTTCTTCCATTTAAAGAAGTACATCGTTGGAAATGCTTGAGATGACACCGCTATGCTGTGCTTAGTCGCTCGGTCATGTCTGACTCTTTGTGACCTCTTGGGCTGTAGCCCGCCAGGCTCCTCTGTCCATGGGGATTCTCCAGGCAACAATACTGGAGTGGGTTGCCATGCCCTCCTCCAGGGGATCTTACTGACTCAGGAATTGAATTGGGGTCTCCTGCACTGCAGATGGATTCTTTACCAGCTGAGCTACCAGGGAAGCTCATTGTGATGACGGCAGTATCCCAAATCTGGCGTTAAAATACAGAGAAGCATTTACAAAAACAGAGATTTCCAGTTGCAAAACAAAATTGGAATCTTAAGAGGTAGATTCTAGGAACTGGTATTCCAAAAAAATTCGTTTGAGTAGATTCTACTTGATCAACTTAAAGCCAAGGCTGAAATTAAATTTGAGGCATTTACAGCATTTAAAATCACAAAAATATATAGTTTTTATAGGAATGATTTTGGGTGAAATCTTTGAAGAAAGAAATGGAAAATCATAAACTGTGGACATAAAAATAACCCGAAACTTTAAATGGCTCTGAAAGATGACACTGGGGTTTGCCTCCCAACCCTGTAGGCTCAATACCACTTACTTTTTAAAAACATAAGCAGCAAGTTATGGGTCATATTGGCTGAAATCACAAAATATACTGTAACAACTTTAAAAGCCTCTTGTCAAAATGCCATATAATTAACTGTGATTGCATTAAATGCTGGTCTATTGCTGTGGGCAGGTAGCTCAAGTATTGTGGCATTAACTGTGACTGTCTAGTGGCACCCAACTCTTTGCAACCCCCTGGACTGTAGCCTGCCAGACTCTTCTGTCCATGGAATTTTCCATTCAAGAGCACTGGAGTGGGTCATCATTTCTTCCTTCAGGGGCTCTTCCTGACCCAGGGATCAAACCCACACCTCCTGCATTGGCAGCCAGGTTTGTTTTTTTTTTTTTTTACCAGTAAACCACCTAGGAGGCCCTTAGCATTCTGTATTTATTTCTATCAAGGTACTTATCATTACATACTTTAATTGCTTGATTATCTGCCTGTCTTCCTCACTGGGCTGTAGCTATTTGGAATTAGGATGGTATATTTTGTTTTGTTCAGCGCTAGTACCTGGTAGAGAAATGGCATATAGTAGGTGCTAGATATTTGTTGGCAGGATAAAGACCATATTACCCCTCCGCATGGACTTAGCATTCCTTGGAGTGTTTCTGTGGATATTTCTCTGGAGACTCTAATTAGTTGTTTCACTGCCCAAAGCCCCTCTGTAGCACATTTAGTTGTACATGCTTCATTTAATTAAATATGATCATTTTTGTCATTGCTGTTGTTGGTTTGGAATGCATTTTTATTACAATGTTACTTCATAGGGGAAATAAGATTTGATTTACATTTGATTTACATTTACATCAAAATTACATTAAGATTTTATTTACATATTTCACTAAGACACATAAGTTATTCCTCCTGAGTTTTAGGACTTTTTGATGTCTTAGTATAACTGCCAAAGAGCTTATTTCCTCTTTCCTTTGAAGAAATTCTGCAGAATGTTCCACTTGATGTGCTCTAAGTGTTATATCACTTTTCTTGAAATTCATCCTTGTTTGGCAACATGGAAAGAAATACAATTTTATAAATGTTATAAGGAAGAGAAATACTCTTTCGATTATTAAATAATTCCTAAGTATTAACAAAATTTTAAAATAGCAACTTGGTGTTAATGATCGTGACAGGGAAATTTTCCATAGTCTCTTTCTATCACAATAAATACCACCATGTAAAGAATCTACATATATTGCCTATTAGATAATATACATTTTCTACCTTATTGTCACATGGGCTTTTTTCCTTTATTGAAATTTTAAATCGTTTCAGTCTTAAGATTGACAAACTGAATGATTGTTGAGCTAAATTAACCCCCAATAATTTTAAGTATAATCTAGTTCTTAAGAATTAGTTTTTAAATTTCTGACATCTATAGAACACTCTATATAATGGAGTTTGTAATCTGTCATACATGGGCTGGCATAAAATAGCAGAAAGTCATGGCTGAGAGAGGAATATCTCTGCATATTTCATATTCCTTTAAGTTCTGGATAAACTCTTCACTTACTCAAGGGACAGTTTAGGGACTCAAAACTTGGGAGCCTATGAAATGAAAAGACTTTAATTTATGAGATGTAGTATAATAATCTTGAATACATAAATTATGCTATATAGAACATACAGTTTGGTGTGAATATGGAGAATGATTTTGTCTTTGCCTTAGAATTCCTAACTCTAAGAGAAGTCATTTGTAAATGTTTACAGGCATGACATAATGCCTCTCAATCTATTCTGTTTGGCAGTTTAGATGCTGAGAATGACCTGATTCTCCTGTGGTTGAATCTCTAACTCCAGGGAGATTTCTATTGGTGGAGATATATTGTAAGGGTTTTTTGTTTCTTTGTTCATTTGTTTGTTTTTATAGATAGCCCACATTTTCACCTAATTGTCTTATTTGATAATGTGATCTAGTCATGAAAAGTTTGACTGAGCTCATGATAAATCCCATCAGTCTTTATATTTGATATTTAGCCAAAAATTTCCATTAAATAAATCTTAATCACTACTGTTCCATTAATATCATAAGGATATCCAGATTAACCCAATTATTTCTGATAGATTAAGATGCAAATGGATCAGGATTACATTTTTATTAGATCACATTCCCTCTTTTCTTTAACATAAAGCAAAATGCCCAATCACATCTATTCCATTATTTCCTTTTATTTCTAATCATGATTGCCAGTCAAATAGATTGTGACTGAACTGATAGTTATTAAACAGGAAAAACTTGAAGTTGTAGATTGGTTCTTTGAGGAAATTTCTGTTTTCAAAGCTTTTAAGAGAAGATTAGATGTTAAAAAAAAGAGAAAAAAGTTAACTTTTGTAAAGACTAGTTCAGACTTCAGGAAAATGAAAGGAAATGAACTGAATATGATGTAATTTAAGAAGCAGGTGTTTGATGGTTTGCTTTTAAATTGTATTTTTTAATGTTGAATTTCCCCCAATGGCTTTTTCAGCATCCTTTTTTAGCTTAAATAAAGTAGATAGAATAAAGTATATTGTTTGATATGAGGAAAATCACATTTTTGCAATGTAAGCTGAATTTTCTGGGGGAAATTTTCATTTCCTGTGCTCTGTAAACCAATCTGAAAAAGAACCGAATAATAGTTGGTATGCAGTCATTAACTACCCATGCTCATCAAAATGTCTGAGAGCTTATTTGTATCATGGAGCTAGTTTTCCCCATCAATATCCTGTGAAGCCTCAGGAAAGCTAGGGGAAATTTCACAGGATATTAGAACGGTAACATTTGGTAGCTGCACAGGCATAGCATCAGGAAATGAAATATTGACCGTTTAGAGTTGGGAGCTGAACAGAAAGAAAAAATGGAGTTCATATTCTTAGTATGTTTCATTTGCTTCCCTTTGATAACAAACTCATTAAAAAAACACACAACACTCCCTCTCCCTGTCCTCATCTCTAAGAGTCTTTTACTCTTTAAAATTTTTCTCTCAAGTCAGTCCAGACTCCTCTTGCTCATCATCCTTCATATGGATTGTCAGGTTATTATTCTCAATATTAAAAATCTGCAGTTAGAGTGTGAAGTTTAAGCTCTATATATACAAAATTGTCTTTCTTTTATATACTCTCTAAGGTAGAAGTCTAATTTAGAGTGTTGTAGTTAGGAGGATGTAGTTGCTCAAATACTGGCTCTGCTACTCACTAATTTTGTAATCCTGATTGACTCCAAGCCTCTACCAGGGTGGTTTAAGGATTAAATATGAAATGTACATAGGAATTTAGCATAGCTCTTACAACAGAATAAATAGTAGCTACTAATATTTATACTTCATTGCTATTACTTAATATTCATCCAAATATGACTTATACAGGGTTTATAATTTTTTCCAATCAAATTTATGTATCATCTATCCAAAACTTTCGTTTCATTCCATGTCAAGGCCATCCTCCTTCTCTGCAGTTATCTGTATTAGTTTTCCAGGACTGCTGTATAACAAAGTATAACACGCTGATTGGCTTGAAACAACAGAAATGTATTGTCTCACAGTTCTAGAGACTTTAGTCCAAAATCAAGGTGTCGGCAGGGCCATGATCTCTCAGAAACCTGAAGATTAACCTGGTTTGCCCCTTCCTGGGATTTGCCTTACAATCTTGGATTTTCCCTGGTTTGCAGCTGCCGCACTTTAGTCCCTCTGCTTCTATCACGCGTGTCTGTGACTCTCTGTGTGCTCTCTTCTCTCTTTATGAGGACACCAGTCATGTTGGATTAAGGACTCACTCTATTCTAGTTCATCCTCAACTTAATTAACTACATCTTCTAAAGACTTATTTCCAAGAAAGATCAACATACCTTCCGGGTGGATACATTCAATCCACAACTGTATCCAATAGATGGTAATTCCTCCACTCTTTCCTGAAGTTATTATTAACCTTGAAAGTTATTTTCTAGTTTTTCTAATACCTTATCCCATCCATAGTTAATCACACTCTACATATTTTCTATCTTGTGTCCTGTGGATTTACCCCTCTTATTCCCAGAATGACTATTTCTCCTAACTACAGTATAATATTTTAAAGTACAGGCCATTAGTCTCATTTGCTTTCATCTTCAATTCTTTTGTTAGATTAATATTCCTGAAAGCTACTTACACATTCTTCTGTTTATTCACTTACTCATTTATTCGATAAGTATTTGTTGGACGTGAGACTCTTGATATATACTTATCTAATGTATGAAAATGGATTTGAATGGATTTTTAATATCTTATTTCTCACTGTTTTCTAAATCATAAACTGGCATCCAGATAAACTGGAAGCTCATTGTCTTTCAAGCTAAATGTTATACAATACAACAGTTTTTGACTTCCTAAAGTGTCAAGGGAGCATAATCCAGAATTCTGTATCTAATTTTGAGGAATGGTATTTTAATTCAGTTGCACTGAATTTCCAAATGGCTGTAGAACTGGACCTGGAAAAACACGTTTCTATTTCATCACAGTGTTGCCAGACTTAGTCATTGGTGGCAACTGATTGCTCCTGGGCTGCTGTGCGCCGCCGCTGTCCTGGCTTCTGCACGGTGGGTCAGCTGCATCCACTGATGAGCCGCATCCCCGCTCCCCTCCTCGGCACCCACCTCAAGGCATCGGGAGGTTTAGAAACAAGAATACTGTTGTTTGACTCTCAGACAGGAGAACAGATGCCAAAGAAATGAAAACAGGAAGAAATGAGTGAGAGGAATTGCCCTTGCTCCTTTAGACCCATCCCAGCCAGTTGGCAGAAAGACGGAGTTACGCGCCAGTAAGTGAGCCAGGAGTGACAATATTATACAGCTTGGAAGTGAATTTTTGGAAGAAACCGTTTTGGATATTAGTTTTGGCCCTTTAAAAATACCTTAAAAGGATTAAATTAAAGGAAATAAGGACATTTATAGGACGCTTTTGACTTCTCAGACCTCGAGCTTAGATGAAGTGCCCCTCTTAAATATCCCACAACAACCTGGCTTGGCATCTAGCTTTATACTTAAAGAACTAAGTCCTGCTAGTCCATTGCTGGAGTGATTCCCTAACAAGTCTGTGAGCTTCTTGAGGATGGGGAGGAATTTGTTACCTTATCTCTGTACTCCCAGTGTTTGGCAGAATAACAGATAGATAATAAATATTTGTTAAATAAATAAACTCTGTTATCAAAATGCATATTTTATGCTATTCTGATGTTTGTTTCAAGAGTCAGTGCGTTTACTTTATCATTTAAAGCTATCTTAATGTCAAAGCTATTGGATGACTAAGACATCCAAGGAAGCCTGAAACAGGCACAGAGGGGCAGATCGACTGTGGGGCTCATTGGATGGTGTAAACTGTGGCTGCCCACTCTCTCACTGATGCACATTTAGACTGTCCTAGAGCTTGAAATACATGTTCTTACCAAATAGGACTTTGAAGGACAGCTAATACATGATCACTCTACTCACAAATTAATGCCTTTTGGAATTCTGCCTTCCTTTCACTCCTAGCTTACTTGAAGTCTGCTTTTATAAATTTAACTTTTTCTCCCAAATGATTGAAGATTGTTTTTGTTTGGGATCCTAGGAATCCCTCAGCTTGCTATTCCTGAGAATTCTAGTTAATTGAAATAAACAGCATTAGACAGAGGTCTCTCCAACACATAGAGGAAGATTTCCAGGATATGAAACGATAATTCAAAAGGGCCTGGGGCTCATATAGGTCAATGAGAAAGTAGAATGAAGTTTATAAAAATTTCAATGTGTATGCAAATTTTCCAAAATGAATTCTTGAAATATACATTTGAGCAAACTTACTTTTTCTCCTACAAGAAAGTTTCATTACCTTTTTCAGCTTCTATATATTTTGATTGTTTTTGGCAAGGAAGCTGGACTCCAAATGTCTCATCCTATGACTTAAACTGTGTTGTGGTACTAGACAAGTATTCAGTAAAACTTTCTAGATACATATATATTGACTAAATGGGTTAAATAGTGCCTCCATTCATTTTTGGATTAACTTATTTGGATTAAATTTCAGCAACAGTTTGATTTTTATGGCAAATTTATTTATCATTGATGTTGTTCAGTCGCTAAGTCTTGTCCGATTCTATGCAACCCCATGGACTGCAGCATGCCAGGCTTCTCTGCCCTTCACTATCTCATGGAGTTTGCTCAACTCATGTCCACTGAATCTGTGATCCAACCATCTCATTCTCTGTTGCCTCCTCCTTCTGCCCTCGATCTTTCCTAACATCAGGATCTTTCCCAATGAAATCTTTCTCTGAGCATCAGGTGGCCAAAGTATTGGAGCTTCAGCTTCAGTATCAGTCCTTCCAGTGAATATTCAGGAGTGATTTCCTTTAGGATTGACTAGTTTGATCTCCTTGCTGTCCAAGGGACTCTCAAGAGTTCTTCAGCACCACAATTTAAAAGTATAAATTCTTCAGTGCTCAGGTTTCTTTATGGTCCAGCTCTCACATCCATACACGACTGCTGGAAAAACCATAGCCTTGACTAGATGGACATTTGTTGGCAAAGTGATGTCTCTGCTTTTTAATAAGGTGTCTAAGTTGGGCATAGCTTTCCTTCCAAGGAGCAAGTGTCTTTTAATTTATATGGCTGCAATCACCATCTGCAGTGATTTTTGAGCCCAAGAAAATAAAGTCTGTCACTGTTTTCATTATTTCCCCATCCATTTGCCATGAAGTGATAGGACCAGATGCCTTGATCTTAGGTTTTCGAGTGTTGAGTTTTAAACCAACTTTTTCACTCTTCTCTTTCACCCTGATCAAGAGGCTCTTTAGTTCCTCTTTGCTTTCTGCCATTAGAGTGGCATCATCTGCATATCTGAGGTTGTTTATATTTCTCCTGGAAATCTTGATTCTAGCCTGTAGTTCATCCAGCCTAGCATTTCACATGATGTATTCTGCATAGAAGTTAAAAAACAAGGTGATGATATACAGCCTTGTCATATTCCTTTCACAGTTTTGAACCAGTCAGTTGTTCCATGTTCTAACTGTTGCTTCTTGACCCATATACAGGTTTCTCAGGAGACAGATGCGGTGCTCTAGTATTCCCATCTCTTTAAGAGTTTCCCATAGTTTGTTGTGATCCACACAGTCAAAGGCTTTCATATCATCAATGAAGCAGATGTTTTTATGGAATTCCCTTGCTTTTTCTGTGATCCAACTAATGTTGGCAAACTGATCTTGTTTCCTCTGCCTTTTCTAAATCTAGCTGTACATCTGGAAGTTCTCAGTTCACATACCGCTGAAGCCTAGCTTGAAGAATTTTGAGCATAAACTTACTAGCATGCGAAATTCTAAATGTTCAAACTAAGGGACAATTGGAGAAGGAAATGGAAACCCACTCCAGTGTTCTTGCCTGGAGAATCCCAAGGATGGCGGAGCCTGGTGGGCTGTCATCTATAGGGTCGCACAGAGTCGGACACGACTGAAGCGACTTAGCAGCAGCAGCAGCAGCACTCATTCTTTCTTCCTTTATTTGTCATATCCTAGTATATTTCATCCCAACTGAAAGTGAAGGATCATATTTTATCTTTTCCTATACATTAATGAGTAGAGAAATTGAGGCACATTTTCCTTTAACAAACAGCCTAATTAATCTTTTTGTTCAACCTAAGTCTTACCCTCCACATTAGCAAATGTTTTACATTCTTGTCTTCTGATCTCAGCATCTGCTAATCCATTGCATTAGCCCAAAAATGTGTTCCATAGCTATCTGGGATTGAACAAATAATAAAAATTATTTTGAAAACTCTAAATCTTTCAACAGATGTTTTAAGAAAATAATATGTGTTCCTTTCCTCTATATACTTTTTATAGTCATCATGTTTTAAGAAATTAAAATATGAAATAAAAAGAAATTTTAAAAATCGTAATCTAAAACTAAAAGGACTAGTATTGAATAATTATTAATAATTATTAATAGTTTAAAGCTTTTGAAATTATAATGAGGCTTGTCCCTGTTCACATTTTCTCTACATAAGGGTATTTTAATTTCTTCTCCACTCATTTACTTATTTGGAAAAGGAAATGGCAACCCACTCCAGTATTCTTGCCTGGAGAACTCCATGGACAGAGGAGCCTGGTGGGCTACAGTCCATGGGGTAGCAAAGAGTTGGACACTACTGAGAGACTAACATTTAGTTATTTAGCATAATAACTTCTCAGAAGCACATGGTTTTATAGGTCAAATTCTTAGATTCCATTAAAATTTTTTTTTCCTTATCCAAACATAGGATAATGAAATATCACTAGTTTAGTTCTGTATTTTGCTAAAAAAATTTGAAATTGATTTTCCTTCTCTATGTAGTAAAAGTTTGTCGGAGAAGAAATGGTTATCTTGCTTGTTGGTCTTCTCAGCCTCCTTCCCTCTCCCTCCTGCTTCTCCCTTTTTCTCCTCCTCCTCCTCCTCTTCTTCCTGCTCCTTCTATCTTTGCATTTCTTGTCTATTGTTCTCCCTACAAGCACAGAAGTTTTACAATGAATAACTTTGTTGTACATCTAGAAAATTATTAAGAAAACTTCCCAGGAAAGGCCACAACTTCTCTTTCTGTTCCTGAATATTCCTGGAGCACTTGTCCTCTGTTGAGACTGATGTTGAGGCTTGACCCTTAAAAAAGGTGACTTCTGCACAGTAATGTGCATTATAGTAGGTAAGCTGAACATGAAATTAAAGATAGATTTATATTCTGAAATGATGGTAAGGGAATACCAGAAAGAAGGGTAAAATCTATTTCATTCCTGTTCTTCAGAGAAATTACTTTCTAATTTTTAATAGCTACAAAATACACATAAATTAAGTCTTGGTGATAGTGATAGCCGCTCAGTCATGTACAACTCTTTGAGACCCCATGGGCTGTAGTCTGCCAAGCTCCTCTGTCCATGTAATTCTCCAGGCCAAGAATACTAGAGTGGGTTGCATTCCTTTCCTCGATCCTTGGGTATCGAACCAAGGTCTTCATGCAGGCAGATTCTTTACCATCTGAGCCAAGGGTAGATCAGGACAAAAGTGGGTATTATGGATACTAGTTCGGGTCTCTAGATATACTCAAGTGGATAAACATAGAAGTTTTGTCTTCAGAGTGAAAGCACTAGAAATGAGTTCCAGAAGTGAGCTCAAGAGATAATAGTGCACAAAGAGATAGGTCCTTCAGGTTCACTTTCAGTTCAGTTCAGTCGCTCAGTCGTGTCCAACTCTTTGCGACCCCATGAGTCGCAGCACGCCAGCCCTCCCTGTCTATCACCAACTCCCGGAGTTCATCCAAACTCATGTGCATCAAGTCAGTGATGCCATCCAGCCATCTCATCCTCTGTCGGCCCCTTCTCCCCCTGCCCCCCCCAAAGCCTCTTGATGAAAGTGAAAGAGGAAAGTGAAAAAGTTGGCTTAAAGCTCAACATTCAGAAAACGAAGATCATGGCATCTGGTCCCATCATTTTATGGGAAATGGATGGGGAGACAGTGGAAACAGTGTCAGACTTTATTTTTTTGGGCTCCAAAATCACTGCAGATGGTGATTGCACCCATGAAATTAAAAGGCGCTTACCCCTTGGAAGGAAAGTTATGACCAACCTAGACAGCATATTAAAAAGCAGAGATATTACTTTGCCAACAAAGGTCCATCTAGTCAAGGCTATGGTTTTTCCAGTGGTCATGTATGGATGTGAGAATTGGACTGTGAAGAAAGCTAAGCGCCAAAGAATTGATGCTTTTGAACTATGGTGCTGGAGAAGATTCTCGCGAGTCTGTTGGACTGCAAGGAGATCCAACCAGTCCATCCTAAAGGAGACCAGTCCTGGGTGTTCATTGGAAGGACTGATGCTAAAGCTGAAACTCCAATACTTTGGCCACCTCATGTGAAGAATTGACTCATTGGAAAACTTTCTGATGCTGGGAAGGATTGCAGGAGGAGGAGGGGACAACAGAGGATGAGATGGCTGGATGGCATCATTGACTCAATGGACATGGGTTTGGGTGAACTCCGGGAGTTGGTGATAGACAAGGATGCCTGGCATGCTGCACTTCATGGGGTTGCAGAGAATCGGACAGGACAGAGCGACTGAACTGAACTGAACTGAACAGCTTAGATCTGTCACAGGCAATTACTCATATTTCATGACATCTTTCCATTCTGATCTGAGATGTTTTGTTCTCCATTTGTAAGCACACCATTTCAAATTACCATTAAAAAAATATTGATTCTAAAATATGACAAAAATAAAATAAAATAAAATATGACACGGACAAGCTTATCTACAAAACAAAACAGTCTCATAGAGAACAGATTTGTGGTCAAAGGGCAGTGGAGGGATGGGGTGGGAATTTGGTATTAGCAGATACAAACTATTATGTAGAGAATGGATAGAAGACAAAATAATGGTGTATAGCACAGGAAACTGTATTCAATACACTGTACAGATCATAACAGAAAATAATATGAAAAAGAATTTAGACTGGAATACAAAATAGGAAGTGAAAACATATGTGGAAAAACAGGCAAGTCTGGTGGAGTACAGCAGGAAGCAAGACAAAGGTTAAAAGAATTTTGCCAAGAGAATGCACTGGTCATAGAAAACACCCACTTCCAGTAACGAAAGAAAGGATGCTACACATGGACATCACCAGATGGTCAATACCAAAGTCAGATTGATTATATTCTTTGCAGCTGAAGGTTGAGAAGCTCTATATTGTCAGCAAAAATAAGAACAGGAGATGACTGTGGCTCAGATCATAAAATCCTTATTGTAAGATTCAGACTTAAATTGAAAGTAGGGAATAAGACAAGGCCATTCAACTATGACCAGAATGAAAAAACTTACAATTATATAATGGAAGTGATAAATAGGTACAAGGGGATAGATCTGATATACAGAGTGCCTGAAAAACTATGGGTGGAGATTCATGACACTGTACAGGACGTGGTGATCAAAAACAACCCAAAGAAAAAGAAAGACAAAATGGTTATCTGAGGAGGACGTGCAATATTTGAGAAGACAAGAGAAGTGAAAGATAAAGGAAAAAAGGAAATATATATCCATCTGAATGCAGAGTTTCAAAGAATAGCAAAGAGAGATAAGAAAACCTTCCTTAGTGGAAAATGAAAAGAAATAGAGGAAAACAACAAAATGGGAACAACTAGAGATATCTTCAAGAAAATTAGAGATATAGAGGGAACATTTCATGCAAAGACGGGCACAATAAAGGACATAAATGGCATGGACCTAACACAAGAAAAATATTTTAATAAGAGGTGGTATGAATGCAGAGAAAAACTCCATTTCTTAAAAGAAATAGAGTAGCCATCATGGTCAACCAAAGAGTCTGAAATGCAATACTTGGATGCAATCTCAAAAATGACAGAGTGATCTATGTTCGTTTCCAAGGCAAACCATTCAATATCACAGTAATCTAAGTCTATACCCCACCAGTAACAATGAAGAAGCTGAAGTTGAATGGTTCTATGAAGACTTAACAAGACCTTTTAGAACTAACACCCAAAAAAGATATCCTTTCATTATAGGGGACTGGAATGCAAAAGTAGGAAGTGAAGAAACACCTGGCTGCTACTGCTGCTAAGTTGCTTCAGTCGTGTCCAACTCTGTGCGACACCAGAGACAGCAGCCCACCAGGCTCCCCTGTCCCTGGGATTCTCCAGGCAAGAGTACTGGAGTGGGGTGCCATTGCCTTCTCCAATGCATGAAAGGGAAAGTGAAAGTGAAGTTGACCCCATGGACTGCAGCCCACCAGGCTCCTCCGTCCATGGGATTTTCCAGGCAAGAGTACTGGAGTGGGGTGCCATTGCCTTCTCCCAGAAACACCTGGAGTAACAGGCAAATTTGGCCTTGGAATACGGAATGAAGCAGGGCAAAGACTAATAGAGTTTTGCCAAGAAACTGCACTGGTCATAGTAAACACCCTCTTCCAACACAAGAGAAGACTCTAAACATGGACATCACCAGATAGTCAACACCAAAATCAGATTGATTGTATTCTTTGCAACCAAAGATGGAGAAGCTCTATACAGTAACCAAAAACAAGACCAGGATCTGACTGTGGCTCAGTTCATGAACTCCTTATTACCAAACTCAGACTTAAATTGAAGAAAGTATGGAAAACCACTAGACCATTCAGGTATGACCTAAATCAAACCCCTTATGATTATACAGTGGAAGTTAGAAATAGATTTAAGGGCCTAGATCTGACAGAATAGAATGCCTGATAAACTATGGATGGAGGTCCATGCCATTGTACAGGAGACAGGGATCAAGACCATCCCCATGGAAAAGAAATGTAAAAAAGCAAAATGGCTGTCTGGGAAGCCCTTACAAATAGCTGTGAAAAGAATGGAAGTGTAAAGCAAAGGAGAAAAGGAAAGATATAAACATCTGAATGCAGAATTACAAAGAATAGAAAGGAGAGATAACAAACACTTCTTCAGCAATCAATACAAAGAAATAGAGGAAAACAACAGAATGGGAAGGGCTAGAGATCTCTTCAAGAAAATTAGAGATACCAAGGGAACATTTCAAGCAAAGATGGGCTCCATAAAGGACAGAAATGGTCTGGACCTAACAGAAGCAGAAGATATTAAGAAAAGGTAGCAAGAATACACAGAAGAACTGTACTAAACAATCTTCATGACCACAGTAATCACGATGGCATGATCACTCACCTAGAGCCAGACATCCTTCAATTTGAAGTCAAATGGGCCTTAGAAAGCATCATTATGAACAAAGCTAGTGGAGGTGATGGAATTTCAGTAGAGCTATTTCAAATCCTGAAAGATGATGCTGTGAAAGTGCTGCACTCAATATGCCATCAAATTTGGAAAACTCAGCAGTGGCCACAGGATGGGAAAAGGTCAGTTTTCTTTCCAATCCCAAAGAAAGGCAATGCCAAATAATGCTCAAAGTACCGCACAATTGCACTCATCTCACATGCCAGTAAAGTAGTACTCAAAATTCTCTAAGCCAGGCTTCAGCAGTACATGAACTGTGAACTTCCAGATGTTCAAGCTGGTTTTAGAAATGGCAGAGTAATGAGAGATCAAATTGCCAACTTCCGCTGGATCATGGAAGAAGCAAGAGTGTTCCAGGAAAACATTTATGTCTGTTTTATTCACTACGCCAAAGCTTTTGACCGTGTGGATAACAATAAACTGTGGAAAATTCTGAAAAAGATGGGGATAGCAGACCACCTGACCGGCCCTTGAGAAACCTATATGTAGGTCAGGAAGCAACAGTTAGAACTGGACATGGAACAACAGACTGGTTCCATATATGAGAAGGAGTACGTCAAGGCTGTATATTGTCACCCTGCTTACTTAACTTATATACAGAATACATCATGAGAAACACTGGGCTGGAAGAAGCACAAGCTGGAATCAGGATTACCTGGAGAAATATCAATAACCTCAGATATGCAGATGACACCACCCTTGTGGCAGAAAGTGAAGAGGANTGTCACCCTGCTTACTTAACTTATATACAGAATACATCATGAGAAACACTGGGCTGGAAGAAGCACAAGCTGGAATCAGGATTACCTGGAGAAATATCAATAACCTCAGATATGCAGATGACACCACCCTTGTGGCAGAAAGTGAAGAGGAACTAAAAAGCTTCTTGATGAAAGTGAAAGTGGAGAGTGAAAAAGTTGGTTTAAAGCTCAACATTCAGAAAACGAAGATCATGGCATCTGGTCCCATCACTTCATGGGAAATAGATGGGGAAACAGTGGAAACAATGTCAGACTTTACTTTTTTGAGCTCCAAAATCACTGCAGATGGTGACTGTAGCCATGAAATTAAAAGACGCTTACTCCTTGGAAGGAAAGTTATGACCAAACTAGATAGCATATTCAAAAGCAGAGACATTACTTTGCTAACAAAGGTCCGTCTAGTCAAGGCTATTGTTTTTCCAGAGGTCATGTATGGATGTGAGAGTTGGACTGTGAAGAAAGCTGAGTGCCAAAGAATTGATGGTTTTCAACTGTGATATTGGAGAAGACTCTTGAGAATCCCTTGGACTGCAAGGATTCCAACCAGTCCATTCTAACGGAGATTAGCCCTGGATGTTCTTTGGAAGGAATGATGCTAACGCTGAAACTCCAGTACTTTGGCCTCCTCATGCCAAGAGTTGACTCATTGGAAAAGACTCTGATGCTGGGAGGGGTTGGGTGCAGGAGGAGAAGTGGACGACAGAGGATGAGATGGCTTGATGGCATCACTGACTGGATTGACATGAGTTTGAGTGAACTCTGGGAGTTGGTGATGGACAGGGAGGGCTGGAGTGCTGTAGCGCATGGGATCGCAAAGAGTTGGGCATGACTGAGCAACTAAACTGAGTGAACTGAATGCAGAGAAAAACTGTAGAAAATATCTTAATGATCCCAATAACCACAATGGTGTGACTGCTCACCCAGAGCCAGATATGCTGGAGTGTGAAGTCAAGTAGACCTTAGGAAGCATCATTATGAACAAAGCTAGTGGAGGTGATGGATTTCCAGCTGAGCTGTTTCAAATCCTAAAAGATGAAGCTGTAAAAGTGCTACACTCAATATGCCAGTAAATTTGGAAAACTTAGCAGTGGCCTCAAGTTTTAGAAAAGGCAGAGGAACGAGAGATCAAATTGCCAACATCCACTGGATCATGGAAAAAGCAAGAGAGTTCTAGAAAAACATCTACTTCTTCTTTATTGACTATGCCAAAGCCTTTGACTGTGTGGATCACAATAAAATGTGGAAAATTCTGGAAAAGATGGGTATACCACACCACCTGACCTCCCTCTTGAGAAATCTGTATGCAGGTCAGGAAGCAACAGTTAGAACTGGACATGGAACAACAGACTGGTTCCAAATAGGAAAAGGAGTGCGTCAAGGCTGTATATTGTCACCCTGCTTATTTAACTGCAGAGTATATCATGAGAAACGCTGGACTGGAAGAAACACAAGCTGGAATCAAGATTGCCGGGAAAAATATCAATAACCTCAGATATGCAGATGACACCACCCTTATGGCAGAAAGTTAAGAGGAACTAAAAGGCCTCTTGATGAAAGTGAAAGAGGAGAGTGAAAAAGTTGGCTTAAAGCTCAATATTCAGAAAACAAAGATCATGGCATCCGGTCCCATCACTTCATGGGAAATAGATGGTGAAACAGTGGAAACAGTGTCAGACTTTATTTTTTGGGGCTCCAAAATCACTGAAGATGGGGACTGCAGCCATGAAATTAAAAGATGCTTACTTCTTGGAAGAAAAGTTATGACCAATCTAGATAGCATATTCAAAAGCAGAGACATTACTTTGCCAACTAAGATCCATCTAGTCAAGGCTATGGTTTTTCCAGTAGTCATGTATGGATGTCAGAGTTGGACTGTGAAGAAGGCTGGGCACCAAACAATTGATGCTTTTGACCTGTGGTGTTGGAGAAGACTCTTGAGAATCCCTTGGACTGCAAGGAGATCCAACCAGCCCAGTCTGAAGGAGATCAGCCCTGGGATTTCTTTGGAAGGAATGATGCTAAAGCTGAAACTCCAGTACTTTGGCCACCTCATGCAAAGAGTTGACTCATTGGAAAAGACTCTGGTGCTGGGAGTGATTGGGGGCAGGAGGAGAAGGGGACAACAGAGGATGAGATGGCTGGATGGCATCACTGACTCCATGGACATGAATCTGAGAGAACTCCGGGAGATGGTGATGTACAAGGAGGCCTGGCGTGCTGCAATTCATGGGGTGCAAGGAGTCGGGCACGACTGACTGACTGAACTGAACAGGACTGGAAAAGGTCAGTTTTTATTCCAATCCCAAAGAAAGGAAATGCCAAAGAATGTTCAGGCTTGAACAAAATTGCACTGATTTCACATGCTATCAGGCTAATGCTCAAAATTATCCAATCTAGGCTTCAATAGTATGTGAACCAATAATTTCCAAATGTTTAATCTGGATTTAGAAAAGGCAGAGGAACCAGAGATCAAATTGCCAACATTCATTGAATTATAGAAAAAGCAAGAGAATTCCAGAAAATCTTCTGCTTCATTGACTATCCTAAAGCCTTTGACTGTGTGGTTCATAAGGACTGTGGAAAATTCTTAAGAAGATGAGAAGACCAGACCACCTTACCTGCCTGCTGAGAAATCCTTATGCAGGTCAAGAAGAAACAGTTAGAACCGGACATGGAGCAATGAACTGGTTCCAAATTGGGAAAGGAATATGTCAAAGCTGTACATTGTCTCCCTGCTTATTTAACATAGATTCAGGGTATATCATGTGAAATGCTGGACTGGATGAAGCACAGTCTGGAATCGAGATTTCTGGAAGAATTATCAGTAACCTCAGACAGGCAGATCGTGCCACCCTTATGGCAGAAATGGAAAAGGAACTAAAGAGCCTGTTGATGAAGGTGAAGGAGATTGAAAAAGCTCTTTTAAAATTCACCATTCGACAAACGAAGATCATGACATCCAATCCCACTTCTTCATGGCAAATAGATGGGGAAACAGTGACAGACTTTATTTTCTTTGGCTCCATAATAACTGCAGATGATGACTACAACCATGGGGGAAAAAAAAAAAAGCTTGCTTTTTTGGAAGAAAAGCTATGACAAACCTAGACAGCATATTAAAAAGCAGAGACATTACTGACAAAGGTCTGTCTAGTCAAACCTATGGTTTTTTCAGTAGTCATGTATGAATGTAAGAATTGGACCACAAAGGTTGCTGAGTGCTGAAGAATTGATTCTCAGAACTGTGTTGTTGGAAAGACTCTTGAGAGTCCTTGGACTGCAAAGAGATCAAACCAGTCGGAAATCAACACTTAATAACCCATGGAAGGACTGATGCTGGACCTGAAGCTCCAATACTTTGGCCACCTGATGTGAAGAGCCAATTCATTAGAAAAAGCTCTGATTCTGGGAAAGACTGAAGACTGGAGGTGACAAAAAGATGCCAGAGGATGAGATGGTTGGATGGCATCACTGATTCAATGGACATGAGTCTGAGAAAACTCCTCCAGGAGATGATGAAGGACAGGGAAGCTGCTTGTGCTGTAGTCCATAGGGTCTCAAATGTCGGACATGACTAAGAGGCTGGATACTACAATAACAACCTGCCTGAATCTTTTTGTTGTATAGTAGAAATTAACATAGGGCTTCCATGGGGGTTCAGAGGTAACATATCCACCTGCATTGCAAGAAATGCGGGAGACAGTGATTTGACCCCTGGATGGAGAAGATCTCCTGGAAGAGGAATTGGCCTACCTATTCCAGTATTCTTACTGGGAAAATTTCATGGACAGAAGAGCCTGGTGAGCTACAATCCATAGGGTTTCAAAGAATTGGACATGACTGAGCATGAGCAACCAACCAACCAGAGATTAACATCACATTGTAAATCTTCTATGTGTCAATAAAATAAAATTTTTAAAAAGATATGGGATGTGTAGAGTGTGCCAATTTAGTTATTTTCCACCAATGCTTGGGTTGCAATCAAGTTACTTAGTAATGTTATAGTCTTTGATTTATCCTTTGCTACAGATAAAATATATTATTTGTGTTTTTCTGCTTATTAATACATTTGATATTTTGTGGGTTTCTATTTGGATATCAGTTTGCCTGTTTACAATCCATCTTTAAGTAGAGATAGTCTAGAATATGTGTCCATACTGCATAGCTCTAGGCTCAGGAACTGATGTAAGCCACCAGAATATCAGCATGTGGGGACAGGGTATAGTACTTAGACCCCAAGACTCCTGATATAGCAAATATGTGTGTTCATAATATGTGTGAACTGTGTGACCTGCAGTCTTTGAAGCACCATAAGCAGGAGGGTTTTTTTCTTTTTTTATATATTCTTAGTTGCAATTTATCTAGTATAAGAACTATACTTAGAATCTGAGCACATATACACACATACTTAGTATCTGTCTGTTGTCTAGAGATGTCTAGAGATTCAAATAAACACAGGCATCAGGGATTAATTATAAACTGGGATTGCTTTGCTTTCTGAAGTCAGAAGTTCTATTAGGGAACTTACCTTAAAAATGCACCTTCTTTTCTGAATAGATTGTAGAACACTTTAGAGATTGCAATGACCCAGTTAGACCCTACAAAATGCTTATTTATCTCTGACCTCAACTATTAAAATTGTTCTTACTTCACTTAATCTAGACAAATAATCTTACTGTTCCTCAGACAAAATAGTTATGCTCAAACCTTGAGGCCTTTGCACTGGTATTCACTTATCTTGGATGGTCTTCTCTGTATACTGACATGGAATCTGCTGAATAGCCTAGAGGTTTAAATGTCACCACTGGGAGGATTATCTGGGCACTCAACACTACTGACCACTTTTATCCTGCTCTATTTTGTCTGTTTTTCCTCTTTTAGTATGGAGAACTTTCAAAAATGGTTTATAATGTACTTTTACTCTAGATATAGTAGGAGTTATAAATTATTTGTGTTTGGAAAATGGTTTTTGTTTTGTTCTGATCTGTTATTCACTGGAGCATGCAAGGTACATTTAATAATATGTGGCCATTTAATGGACACAATAAATAAGTGGGATGAATGTGACTTGGAGACTCTCAATCTCTGCCTTTCTATAAAGTATTAATTCAATTTATTGATAAATATTTGGAACTAAGCTATGAGAAATGAAACCAGCACTATTATAGTGTTCTCAAATTACCTTAATCAAGATAGATGTTAATCAAGACCCACAAAGGAAGGAGAATAGAGACTTTATGTGGTTTGTTTATCAATAAGCTATGATTGGCATCTATTGCATGAGTATGTGCTGCTGCTGCTGCTGCTGCTGCTGCTGCTGCTAAGTCGCTTCAGTCGTGTCCGACTCTATGCGACCCCATGGACGGTAGCCCACCAGGCTCCCCCGTCCCTGGGATTCTCCAGGCAAGAACACTGGAGTGGGTTGCCATTTCCTTCTCCAGTGCATGAAAGTGAGAAGTGAAAGTGAAGTCACTCAGTCGTGTCCGACACCTAGCGACCCCATGGACTGCAGCCCACCAGGCTCCTCCGTCCATGGGATTTTCCAGGCAAGAGTACTGGAGTGGGGTGCCATTGCCTTCTCCGAGTATGTGCTAACACACATATATTTGTATATAGGTACACTTGTATTATCATTTCCATAAAACTGCTGTCTTTGGATTATTCAATCTTTGTGACATTGTCAAAATTTGGAATTTAGATATCAGTTTTCATATTAAAATACAGAAGGGGGATGTCGTTCATCATAGTGAATTGAATATGTAGTTCACGGATAGACAAAAATAAAGAAAAATACCAAATACATTACCCAGCATAATGAACACAGTATATTTTTGAAGGCAGTGTGAGTGAAATGGCAAAGAGGGGTAGAAAAGTAGCTGAAGATGAATATCTAAATCTAGAATCAAGGAAGAACTATTTTAAAATGTGAAAGACTGGAACACGTGTACACCCATGGCAGATTCATGTTGGCGTATGGCAAAACCACTACAATATGGTAAAGTAATTAGCCTCCAATTAAAATAAATTTATATTAAAATAAAATAAAATGTGAAAGACTGTCATTTTAAGCCTAAGGAGAAAGGACTATCAAAGAAATGGAAGGAAAACACTCAAGAAAGATAGCAAATAAATGATGCCAAATATTCCATAAAACCTGTGAGAAAAATGATATATGGAGAACAAGTAAAAGTGATAACACTAATCATATATTCCCTGATCCTAAATCACTTCAGTCGTGGGCAACTCTATGTGACTCCATAGACGGCAGCCCACCAGGCTCCCCCGTCCCTGGGATTCTCCAGGCAAGAACACCGGAGTGGGTTGCCATTTCCTTCTCCAATGCATGAAAGTGAAAAGTGAAAGTGAAGGTGCTCAGTCATATCTGACTCTTCGCAACCCCCTGGACTGAAGCCTACCAGGCTCCTCCATCCATGGGATTTTTCCAGGCAAGAGTACTAGAGTGGGGTGCCATATATATTCCCTAGGGGGGAAAAATTAAGAAAAATGGTTAATGTGTGTCTTAGTTCAGACTGCTGTAACAAACTACTGCTAAACCAGGTGGCTTAAACCACAGAAATTTCTCACAGTGCTCAAGACTGGGAAGCCAAGATAATGGTGTCAGCAGATTTTGTGTCTGGTGTGGTCCTGCCTCCTTGTTCAAAGACAGCTGTCTCCTACCTATACCTTCAAATGGCAGGATGGAGGACAGAGCTCTCTGGGGTCTCCTTTATTGAAGTAAAGAATCCCACTAAGAAGGGTTCCTCCTTAATGATCTACTTACCTTCCAAAGGCCATATCTTCTGAAGTCATTGCACTGAGGATTCAGTTCAGTTCAGTCACTCAGTTGTCTCTGACTCTTTGCAAGCCCACGGACTGCAGCACGCCAGGCTTCCCTGTCCATCACCAACTCCTGGAGCTTGCTCAAACTCATGTTCATTGAGTGGGTGATGCCATACAACCATCTCATCCTCTGTCATCCCCTTCTCCTGCTGCCTTCAGTCTTTCCCAGCATCAGGGTCTTTTCCAGTGAATCAGTTCTTTGCATCAGGTGGCCAAAGCATTGGAGTTTCAGCTTCAGCATCAGTCCTTCCAATGAATATTCAGGACTCATTTCCTTTATGATTGACTGGATTGATCTCAGTGCAGTCCAAGGGACTCTCAAGAGACTTCTCCAAAACCACAGTTCAAAGGCATCAGTTCTTCAGCTCTCACATTTCTTATTGGTCCAACTCTCATATCCATAGATGACTACTGGAAAAACCATAGCCTTGACAAGATGGACCTTTGTTGGCAAAGTAATGTCCCTGTTTTTTAATACACTGTCTAGGTTCGTCATGGTCTAGTGGTTTTCCCTACTTTCTTCAATTTGAGTCTGAATTTGGCAATAAGGAGTTCATGATCTGAGCCACAGTCAGCTCCCGGCCTTGTTTTTGTTGACTGTATAGAGCTTCTCCATCTTTGGCTGCATAGAATATAATCAATCTGATTTCGGTGTTGACCATCTGGTGATGTCCACGTGTAGAGTCTTCTCTTGTGTTGTTGGAAGAGGGTGTTTGCTATGACCAGTGCATTTTCTTGGCAAAACTCTATTAGTCTTTGCCCTGCTTCATTCCGCATTCCAAGGCCAAATTTGCCTGTTACTCCAGGTGTTTCTTGACTTCCTACTTTAGCATTCCAGTCCCCTATAATGAAAAGGACATCTTTTTTGGGTGTTAGTTCTAAAGCTGAAACTCCAGTACTTTGGCCACCTCATGCGAAGAGTTGACTCATTGGAAAAGACTCTGATGCTGGGAGGGATTGGGGGCAGGAGGAGAAGGGGACGACCGAGGATGAGATGGCTGGATGGCATCACTGACTCAATGTATGTGAGTCTGAGTGAACTCCGAGAGATGGTGATGAACAGGGAGGCCTGGCGTGCTACGATTCATGGGGTCGCAAAGAGTCGGACACGACTGAGCGACTGAACTGAACTGTCTAGGTTCGTCATAGCTTTTCTTCCAAGGAGAAAGCGTCTTGTAATTTCATGACTGCAGTCACCATCTGCAATGATTTTGGAGCCCCATAAAACAGTTTGTCATTGTTTCTATTGCTTCCCCATCTATTTGCCATGATGTAATGGGACTGCATGCAGGAATATTGCCTTTTTGAATGTTGAGCTTTAAGCCAGTTTTTTCACTCTCTTCTTTCACTTTCATTGAAAGGCTCTTTACTAAAAAGTACTGTAAAAATAGGAACAAAATAAGTTTATTTAAAATATGATGTTTTTTAAAGGGGTAAAAATTAAGTTGAAAAGTAAAAATTAAGGGGATAGTAAGAAGGTCCCATCACTTCATGGGAAATAGATGGGGAAACAGTGGAAACAGTGTCAGACTTTATTTTTTTGGGCTCCAAAATCACTGCAGATGGTGACTGCAGCCACGAAATTAAAAGACGCTTACTCCTTGGAAGAAAAGTTATGACCAACCTAGATAGTATATTCAAAAGCAGAGACATTACTTTGCCGACTAAGGTCCATCTAGTCAAGGCTATGGTTTTGCCTATGGTCATGTATGGATGTAAGAGTTGGACTGTGAAGAAAGCTGAGCGCCGAAGAATTGATGCTTTTGAACTGTGATGTTGGAGAAGACTCTTGAGAGTCCCATGGACTGCAAGGAGATCCAACCAGTCCATTCTGAAGGAGATCAACCCTGGGATTTCTTTGGAAGGAATGATGCTAAAGCTGAGACTCCAGTACTTTGGCCACCTCATGCAAAGAGTTGACTCATTGGAAAAGACTCTGATGCTGGGAGGGATTAGGGGCAGGAGGAGAAGGGGACGACCAAGGATGAGATGGCTGGATGGCATCATGGACTCGATGGACGTGAGTCTGAGTGAACTCTGGGAGATGGTGATGAACAGGGAGGCTAGTATGCTGTGATTCATGGGGTCGCAAAGAGTCGGACACGACTGAGCGACTGAACTGAACTGAACTGAAGAATAGATACTACACTTGATCTTATCCAAAAGAGCTGCCATATGACCATACAATCCCACTCCTGGGCATATATCTGGAGAAAAACAAGATCAAGGATACATGTACCACCATGTTCATTGCAACACTGTTTACAATAGTCAATGCATATAAACAACAACAGAGGAATGGATAAAGAAGATGTGGTACATATGTACAATATAATGCTGCTCAGCCATTAAAAATAATTAAATATTTCCATTTTCAGCAACACAAATGGACCTAGAGAATGTCATACTGAGTGAAGTAAGTCAGGCAGAAAAGAAATATCATATGACACCCCTCATATGTAGAATCTACAAAGTAATGATACAAATGAACTTACAAAGCAGAAAGAAGTTCACAGATTTAGAATACTAATTTGTAGTTGCTGGGGGGAGAGACAGGGAGTTTGGGATGGTCATGCACACACTGTCACATTTAAAATGTATGCTCAACAAGGACCTATTGTACAACACATGGAACTCTGTTCAGTGTTACGTGGTAATCTGTGGGATGGGAGTTTGGGAGAGAATGGACACATGTGTATGTATGCCTGAGTCCCTTCACTGTTCACCTAAAACTATCACAACATTGTTAAGTTATACCACAATACATAATAAAGTGAAAATAAAAATCATATTAAAGAAAATACAATATTAGAATAATACACAAAACAAAACAAAATATCTATATCTATCTGTTTACATAGAAAAAGACAGTGATAGTGAGGAAAATGTCCTTAGTCCTCTGTTGACCTTCCTGTGTAATGAACAGAAGCCAATCTACCTACTGAAGAAGTCCTTGAATACTTCTAGAAAGGTCTCTGGCTCTGCTCTGGGCACTGTGGGGTTCACTCAGCCCCAGATCTGGCCTTACTCCAAATTATATTTGCTCCCAAAGCCTACAATTGCCCCCAATGTCCACAGTCCACAGGCTAATTTCAGGAATTTAATCTGCTGCACCATTGTCTGCAGGAGTGAATTCTCTTCCTCTTTTTTTGCTCATACAGCCCCTTGTGCTCAGCTTTGCTTTGGGGCCTACCTCTGCTTGTAGGCAGGCTGCCCTCTGGTGTCTGTTCCCCACCCAGAAAAGAGAGATAAAAGCTGAGGTTTATTAGGGATCATTTGTTCAATCTGGATAGAGAGAGGGAGGGATATGACAGCCATGATTGGGATGTACTGGGGAATGCCTGCAGAGGTAAAGACATGCTAGATGTTAGCAGTGTGAGATGGGCCATACACTCTTGCAAGAGTAACTGGTCCTGGATTTTGGGTCCCTAGGGAGAATCCCAGGGTGGAGGAGCCTGGTCGGCTGCCGTCTATGGGGCCGCACAGAGTCGGACACGACTGAAGCGACTTAGCAGCAGCAGCACCAGCAGCAGGAAGAGCCGATCTGCATAGGCGCCCAGGAAAGTGTGGGCAATAACCTATGCCTTCTCACGACTTAATGGCAGTTTTTACTTCTGTTGTCAGAACCTCAGTGGCAGTATTTTGTCTGGTGCCTCAGACACTCACCCTGGCTTTGGTAGTAGCCAGGCTTCCCCATCCAAGGCTCCTAAACTGCAGTTGCATCTAGTTCCAACTCTGGTGTTCCTGCCAGCTTTGGCAGTGGATTCTGGGAGTTGTCTTTACCTCTAGAGTCTGGCAGTTAGCAGTCAAATGCTTGTCCGACCTATGGCATTCTCGAAGGCGGTTTCTTATTTGTGAGCATGAGGAGTTAGAGGGTATCCATAGCAATGATTCTGTGTTTCTCTGGAAGACGTAGGCTTTTCCTTGGGCTCCATCAGCTCTGTTGTACTAGTCCACTCAGGGTATCTTCATGGCAGTCAACATCCCACACTCCTGCTGTCCGATCTCCCAAGTTTGAGATCAGCACCCAGTCCCCACTTGCTGCGGGTATGCAAGCTGCGTCTTGAATGGAAAGTGCTCTTTGGCAGTGATCTCTGAGGTGAATTCTCTCCATTTTGTTTTCCAAGCATCTACTGCTATGTTTCTCTGATGAGGTTCTGAAGCTCCTCCCTGTTCCCTCTCACGAGAAGGTTTCCAAGTGTATGGAAACTTTTCCTCTTTCGTAACTGGGGCACAGGTCTTTACAGTCTTTACCTTACTGAGGAAGCGTCTTACTGCTGTAGGAAAAGGGACCCCTTGCAGGGCCAAAACTGGGCTCTTGTCTAACACTCAGAAATGAATCATCCGAGGAGAAACATATGCTGACAAAGCAAAATATTTTATTGGGAAAGGGTGCCAGAGCAGAAGGGTAAGGGAAATCAGGAGAACTTCTCTGTCACATGGCTTGCAGTCTTGGGTTTTACGGTGATGGGATTAGCTTCTGGGTTGTCCTTAGCCCATCATTCTGACTCAGAGTCCTTCCTGGTGGTGCATGCCTTGTTTAGCCAAGATGGATGCCAGAGAGAAGGATTCTGGGAGGTGGTCAGAAGGTAATGTCTCCTTTTGACCTTTCCCGAACTCTTCTGGTTGGTGGAGGCTTATTAGTTCCCTGTTTCTTACCAGGACCTCCTGTCATAAAACAACTCATGCAAATGGTTACCATGGTGCCTGGCCAGGGTGGTTTCAGTGTGTTTCCCGTAACACTACTGCTTACAAAATATGTCACTATTTTGATGATTAAGCCTAATGCATTGTTCACTAAAGTTGGATTTTATTATTCAAGAGAAAAAAAAGCATTTATAAACTCAAATGTTTTAAACAGAGCAATAATGGTAATACTTCACACAGACACATTTTTGTGCTTTTAATAATCCCCATTCTTTCTACTATAGGGAGTTGTTTCAAAACTTTTATACTCCTTTCAAGTTTATTTTATTAATCATACTATTGTCTTCACAACTCTAAAATCACCATAAAATCAGCATAATCCACACACCAGCACAGCCAGTAATACTCACCAACATATATTCAGGGGATTTTCTATCTGAGTAATCTAGGCAGCTTTATTCTCAACTTCCTGCATGCTGACATACGACAAGACAAATACATACACTGCTGTGTACTGAGTGTTCGTGTCCCCTACAAATTTGTATGTTGAAACTTACGAAGCACAAGCTGGAATCAAGATTCAGTTCAGTTCAGTCACTCAGTCATGTCTGACTCTTTGTGACCCCATGAATCGCAGCATGCCAGGCCTCCCTGTCCATAACCAACTCCCGGAGTTCACTCAGGCTCACATCCATCGAGTCAGTGATGCCATCCAGCCATCTCATTCTCTGTCGTCCCCTTCTGCTCCTGCCCCCAATCCCTCCCATCATCAAAGTCTTTCAGTGAGTCAGCTCTTCTCATGAGGTGAACAAAGTACTGGAGTTTCAGCTTTAGCATCATTCCTTCCAAAGAAATCCCAGGGTTGATCTCCTTCAGAATAGACTGGTTGGATCTCCTAGCTGTCTAAGGGACTCTCAAGAGTCTTCTCCACACCATGATTGCAGGGAGAAATATCAAAAACCTCAGATATGCAGATGACTCCACCCTTATGGCAGAAAGCAAAGAGGAATTAAAGAGCCTCTTGATGAAAGTGAAAGTGAAGAGGAGAGTGAAAAATGTAGTTTAAAACTCAACATTCAAAAAACATCATGGCATCCAGTCCCATTACTGCATGGCAAATAGATGGGGAAACAATGGAAACAGTGACAGACTATTTTCTTGGGCTCCAAAATGACTGCAGATGATGACTGCAGCCATGAAATTAAAAGATGCTTGCTCTTTGGAAGAAAAGCTATGCCCAACCCAGACAGCATATTAAAAGGTAGAGACATTACTTTGCTGACAAATGTCCGCCTAGTCAAAGCTATGGTTTTTCTAGACCCCAGAATTATTGTCTTTTAATATATGTTTAATGTGAAAAAGATATTTATGTTCTTAAAGAGAAGTAGCCAAAACAATGGCATAGACATCATTTTTTTTTTTTCAAAACACATATTTTGGCCACTATTAACCCCATTCAATTTTTTTATCTTATAAAAATTTTCCTTTATGTTACTATATATTTTAAGCATGCTTTTCATTTTCTGTGTCAACATTAACTTAATGACATTGTCAAAATTGTTTCAGTTTTCACTTTGATGGGAACATTTTATAATAATTTTTTATTTAAATTCAACAACAATATTGGACTGTTTTTGTTTTTATTTTAAAAAGTTTTAAAAATTATCTTTGTACCTGGATTTTCAGTTTGTCTTATTTTTTATATCTTGGTCATGCATTTCATTACACATATAACTAGATTGATATTCACCATAATATGAAGATAGGGAACTTCAGTTCTAACAAACACTATTTGAAATAATGACGTGGTTCCCTAAGATTCATATTCATGATTTAAGAAGGAGTATAAAATATTGTCTTGAAGCAGCGAAATTTTATCCAACATACTGACAGCGATAACTAGAAGTATACTTTGTGTTAAATAAATAGATAAAAATAATTACTGCAGTACTTTCTTATATCCCTCTTCAGAATGTCAACCTTGAATTGAAGCCTCTGTGAATAGTGTTTCCAAAGAGCTAGAGGCTAATTCTGACTGAATGTTTTGTTATTATTGATAATTAACAGTTATTGAGAGCTTGGGATACAATTAGGTGCTGTAATAAACATCAGCTAATCTGATAGTTATCAAGCCTGAATCAGTTATATAGATAGATTAAGTTTAGAGTAAGATAAAAGAGAGCAGAACTCTGAAAGACTAGGTGCTAGCAAAATAAGTACAGGGAATTATGTGAGAGAAAGTGTTCCTTGACACAGTCTCTAAATAAATGAATCTATGAAAAAAGGAAGTCATTTATTTATCCCACAAATAATTAATTGACTGCCCACTGTATGCCAGTCAATGATCTAAGCACTAAGGAAATATTATTTCTCTTTGTTCATTGACTTTATATTCAAGTAGAAGTCATAGGAAGTACATTACTCAGTCTCACTTGGACCAAGAGTACCAAGAACACACACTTGGAATGACAAAATAAAAGATGTGAGGATGTTTGAGGACTTACCAGAACACAGACACCATTCTGTGTGATGGATTACTTATTCCAAGACCTCCGAGAGAAATGTTTTTCCATTATTTAAGGTACTCTTGTTTTCACTTTCTTACATCAACAGAGATTTCATAGAATCTATAAGAATGCTAAAGAACCAAACTCAGAAAAAAATGCTAGCTGCTAAGGGAAGCTGGGCAGTGAGTTGCAGAACCCAACATACAAAGGGACAGTTCCCTTAAGACACAACTGCTAGCTCCACTGGCAATGGAATGTCAATACCACTGCTGTAAGAATGATTTGATAGTTGCTTTTGGTATTTTTATTCACTCAAAATCCAAAGTCACAGGTTAGAGCATCTGATTGCAAAAACCTAGATTCCATGTCCAGGTTTTCATTTCCAACAGAAATAATACAAACTTCTGGCTCATTTCTATTTCCACATTGTATTTTTGCAGTAGGGGGCTGTGCATGACACTCAGACTCATATATTAGGATATTGTATGAATAAATAAAACATTTTCTGAAGACTGAACACAAAACAAGAAGTTGGCATACTGTTTTATCATATAGCCTCTAAAGTTTCTTGTGCTGTGTGCTTAGTCTCTCAGTCATATCCAACTCTTTGCAATCCTTTGGACTGTAGCCCACCAAGCTCCTCTGACCATGGGATTTTTCAGGAAAGAATAGTGGATTGGGTTGCCATTTCTTCCTCCAAGGGATCTTCCCAAACCAGGGATAAAACCTGAGTCTCTTGTGTCTCCTGCATGGCAGGTAGCTTTGTGTACACCTATATTATTTCCTTGGGCTAACAGAAGTCACTTCAAAATGTTAGCATGTTTGTTAGTTTAACTAAAAATGAATAATTAAGTGAATGATTATAAATAATTTCAAGCTATGTGGAATTTTTCAATTATGAAGTGAAGTCGCTTAGTTGTGTCTGACTCTTTGCAACCCCATGGACTGTAGCCTATCAGGCTCTTCCATCCATGGGATTTTCCAGTCAAGAATACTGGAGTGGGCTGCCATTTCCTTCTCCAGAGGATATTCCCAACCCAGGGATTGAACCTGGGTCTCCCACATTGCAGGTAGACGCTTTACCATGTGAGCCATCAGGGAAACCACTTCTCAATTATATATACTTTTTTTTTTTTAGCTTAAACCTAACTTGCCATGAATTTCCCTTTCCTTGTATTATGTATCTAGACTCTCATATTAATTGAGTGGTAAAGATATTTTTAGAATAATGGACAATGAAATTTAAGATAAATTATTAGGAGCCACCATGAAAACATAAGTGGAGAAAATCCACATTTCATTATTTAAAGAATCTTGTCTTTTAGAATACATATTGCTGGGAGGAATAAAATTTAATTATCATTATTAGTTATTCCCTAATTCATATGCCACATGGATTACAAAGAGATCATCATTTTTACATATTGGCTTATGATTGAAAAGACTACACTTTGTTTTTAAGAATGCAAAATTAAAAGATATCTCTGCATGATAATCATATTTTGAAATTAGATGGCATGAGAATAAGTGGGCAGAGACAGTAGCTACAATATAAAAGAAACCTGGGATCTGCAAGGATTTAATCAAATCTAGAATAACTTTTTAGTGCTACTGATATGTCCTCATTATTTGAAATGCATCAGAGAAATGAAATTTAATGTTCCTTAACTATAGCCCTAGAGAGTGAAACAAACAAACAAAAAAAATAGCCAAAGATCCTTGATGCTACATAATGTGCAAAAGATATTTTAATAGAGCAATATGATGTTAAATACTCATTAATATTATTGAATACATATGAATCACATTTTTAAAATTCTGTTTGTACTATGCCTAAATCTAGGATCTTTCATGCTGAATTAAATGACTAGCAATCATTAGTGCCAACCAGCTATGCTAACACTGAAAATCATGCAAACTTCCTAAAGATTTTGACTAATAGGAAAAGAAATTTTATTGCAGAATATTGAAAGCAGCTGCAAATGTCAATTTTTAAATTGGAATATGTCCTGTTAAATTAACTATCAATAACATAAAAAATGCCCTGGAATCCAGAAATAAAACCTTGTATTTATGGTTTAATAGTTGCTTTTATTTTTTAAGGAAATTATTTTTCTGAAAAGTAAAGATTTACAAAAATATTTGGAAATAAAGTTTTGTCATCAAAGAAGATAGCAATTAAACTTCAGTATACTTATTAGGGAATTATCATTTCAGTAATAAATCACATAAACTGCATCATGCCAATAGATAAGTGATCTTAATAAAGATGCCACTGTTACTGAAAAGATGAAATATTAAATAAGGTCCAAAATATACTAGTGTGATCTAAATTTTTAAAAATAAGGTTAACTTTCACTGGAGGCAAATTTTACATTGGAGGGTATGATAAGGGATAATGTAGAAACCTGTGTGTAAATTTAATACCTGTGAATACTTTGACATAGCAGTATTCAAAATATAATCCACAGACTCATTTCACTAAGTTGTTTGTGACTGTCCACAATGAATTCACCTAGAAACTCATGTGAATGTTGAGAAAATTTTGGAAGCAAGTTGCCAGGATAATTATATCTGTTGAATCTAATGATAAAGAGGTGGAATTTTAATTTATGTGTTTCTTGAAAATATCAGTTTTCCAAGTAATTAATTTATATTGGATTACGTAAAAGCATAAGTTTCTAGTGGAGTGGAATTAGCAACTAAATCAGAGAATAAGCACAATTTTATGTTTTTGAAATTATATATTGGTCTGATCCAATTATGAGAGGCCATAGAGTCCTCTAAACACTTCCTCCAAATTGCTTATTTCTGCCTTTTATTATTGTGAGAAAATTCAGTATTCTTGTGAAGAATTCACAATCTGCCATCACACACACTTAGATGTGAATCTGAGCTCAGACACATATTAGAAGTTATGTTTGACTATAGTCTCAAAGCTGAGGCTAAACAAGGGTAAGGGCAAGATAAGACACATGACAACAAGACTTGCAAAAAGAACACAAGAAGTATTAAAAACCAGTTCTTGTAATAGCCAATAGAAGAAAAACCTACAGTTCAAACAAAAATAATATAATAATTTCTTGAAAGGAAATGTTAGAAGGTAGAAGGCTCCAGGATAATTTTTATATTTCCCAGGTAAGAAGGAGGATGATCCCACTTAATGAGTGTATGTGAGTGGGCTCCAAAATCACTGCAGATGGTGACTGCAGCCATGAAATTAGAAGACACTTACTCCTTGGAAGAAAAGTTATGTCCAACCTAGATAGCATTTTCAAAAGCAGAGACATTACTTTGCCGACTAAGGTCCGTCTAGTCAAGGCTATGGTTTTTCCTGTGGTCATGTATGGATGTGAGAGTTGGGCTGTGAAGAAGGCTGAGCACCGAAGAATTGATGCTTTTGAACTGTGGTGTTGGAGAAGACTCTTGAGAGTTCCTTGGACTGCAAGGAGATCCAACCAGTCCCCTCTGAAGGAGATCAGCCTTGGGATTTCTTTGGAAGGAATGATGCTAAAGCTGAAACTCCAGTACTTTGGCCACCTCATGAGAAGAGTTGACTCATTGGAAAAGACTCTGATGCTGGGAAGGATTAGGGGCAGAAGGAGAAGGGGATGATAGAGGATGAGATGGCTGGACGGCATCACTGTCTCGATGGACGTGAGTCTGCATGAACTCCAGGAGTTGGTGATGGACAGGGACGCCTGGCGTGCTGCGATTCATGGGGTCGCAAAGAATCGGACACGACTGAGCGACTGAACTGAACTGAACTGAGCAGGCAACAAAGAAAAAGCAATAATAGCAGTAATCATTCTACCCACTGTGGGATGAGGAGCATGCACCAGAATATAAAGGAACTCCATCACCAAGTGGGTTTTCCTGGTAGCTCAGAGGTTAAAGTGTTTGTCTGAAATGGGGGAAATCAGGGTTTGATCCCTGAGTTGGGAAGATCCCCTGGAGAAGGAAATGGCAGCCCACTCCAGTACTTTTGCCTGGAAAATCCCATGGATGGAGGAGCCTGGTAGGCTACAGTCCATGGGGTCACAAAGAGTTGGACACAACTAAGTGACTTCACTTTCCTTCACCAGGTACACTGCTTAATCCAGCTAACATTTATTTTTTCATAATAAAATATTTTTAATGACATAAGCAGTACAAAAATGGTAGTTTCTTGTAAGTTCCTTATCTCATGAATTTGTAGCACACAAATGGGTTACATTCAGTTCCATTCAGTTGCTCAGTCATGTCAGACTCTTTCTGACCCTATGAACGGCAGTGTATCAGCCTTCCCTGTCCATCACCAAATCCTGGAGCTTGCTCCAACTCATGTCCATCTAGTCAGTGATGTCATCCAACCATCTCATCCTCGGTCATCCCCTTCTCCTCCCACCTTCAATCTTTCCCAGCATCAGGGTCTTTTCCAACGACTCAGTTCTTCGCATCAGGTGGCCAAAGTATTGAAGTTTCAGATACAGCATCAGTCCTTCCAGTGAATATTCAGGACTGATTTCCTTTAAGATAGACTGGTTAGATCTCCTTACAGTCCAAGGGACTCTCAAGAGTCTTCTCCAACACCACAGTTCAAAAGTATCAATTCTTTGCTGCTCAGAGAAGACAATGGCACCCGACTCCAGTACTCTTGCCTGGAAAATCCCATGGACAGAGAAGCCTGGTAGGCTGCAGTCCATTGGGTCGCTACGAGTGGGACACAACTGAGTGACTTCATTTTCACTTTTCACTTTCATGCATTGGAGGAGGAAATGGCAACCCATTCCAGTGTTCTTGCTTGGAGAATCCCAGGGCCGGCAGAACCTGGTGGGCTGCCGTCTATGGGGTTGCACAGAGCAGGACACGACTGAAGCTACTTAGCAGCAGCAGCAGCAGCTTTCTTTATAGTCCAACTCTCACATCCATACATGACTATTGGAAAAACAATAGCTGTGACTGGATGGACTTTTGTCAACAGAGTAATGTCTCTGCTTTTTAATATGCTGTCTAGGTTGGCTATAATTTCTTTTCAAAGGAGCAAGTGTCCTTTAATTACATGGCTGCAGTCACCATCTGCAGTGATTTTGGAGCACACACACACAATAATAATAATAATAATAATAAAGTCAGCCACTGCTTCCATTGTTTCCCCATCTATTTGCCATGACGTGATGGAACCAGATGCCGTGATCTTAGTCTTTTGAATGTTGAATTTTAAGCCAATTTATTCAGTCTCCTCTTTCACTTTCATAAAGAGGGTCTTTAGTTCCCCTTCACTTTCTTCCATAAGGGTGGTATCATCTGTGTACCTGAGGTTATTGATATTTCTTCCAGCAATCTTGATTCAACCTGTGCTTTATCCAGCCTGGCATTTTGCATGATGCATTCTGCATATAAGTTAAATAAGCAAGGTGACAGTATATAGCCTTGACATACTTTTTTCCCAATTTGGAACCAGTCCATTGTTCAGTGTCTGGTTCTGACTATTGCTTCTTGATCTGCACCAGATTTCTCAGGAGGCAGGTAAGGTGGTCTGCTATCTCCACTTCTTGAAAAATTTTCTACATTGTTGTGATCTACATAGTCAAAGGTCTTTGCATAATCAATAAAGCAGAAGTAGATGTTGTTCTGGAATTCTCTTGCTTTTTCTATGATCCAACAGATCTTAGCAATTTGATCTCTGGTTCCTCTGCCTTTTCTAAATCCATCTTGAACATATAAAAGTTCACGGTACATGTACTGTTGAAATCTGTCTTGGAGAATTTTGAACATTACTTTCCTGATGTGTGAAGTGAGTGCCATTGTGCAGCAGTTTGAATTGTGCTATAGAATGAATTGATTACTTTAGGTAGTTTAATTAAATAGATTAGGACCAATGCAAAGAAATCACCAGCATCACTGAATAGCTGGGTGTTGTCTGAAATGCAGTTTCTTAATAACTCCCCAGTGCTGCAGTAGAACACAACATAAAATAGTCCCTGAGAGAACCTTGACATTTTTCTCATAGAGATCCAGGATCATAGTACTGGCACAAATGGTTATCTCGATCTTCTAGATCTGAAGATGGAACACCAAATGCCTCTATATCTTGGATAAAAAGAGAAGCAGAAAGGCACTGGTCACAAAGGAGGAAAGAAACTTGCTGCTCAAATTAAATTTTGACATTGTGGGAAGTTTCTATTAAAGCCACACTGCTTATGAAGAATTGGGCATGTGTCCTGAGTGAGAACATCTTTGGGAGAGAGATAACAACTTTATAAGAAAAATTGCTAAGAAGAAAGTATTCTTCCATACTGCCTGTTGATTTAAGACTGAAATGTTGAAACTCCCCTTGGTCTCCAGACTGCCAACGTACTTTGCAGATTTTGGACTTATCAGTCTTATAATATCACATATACTTAAGTAAAGGGGCAAAATAGAAGCAAAAAAGATTACAATCCTGCAGCCTGTGGAACTGAAACCACAATCACAAAAAGTTAGGAAAAAAGTGAAGCAGCAAAAGAATATATCCCAGATGAAGGAACAAGATAAGCCCCCAGAAAAATAGCTAAGTGGAGTAAAGAAAGGCAATCTTCCAGAAAAAGAATTCAGAATAATGATAGTGAAGATGACCCTGGATCATGGGAAAAGAAAGGAGAGAGGAATCTAGAAGATGCAAGAAATATTTAACAAAAGCCTAGAAGAGCTAAGGGGCTTTCCAGGTGATACAGCAGTAAAGAATATGCCTACCACTTCAGAAGATGCTAGAGACATAGATTCAATCCCTGGGTTGGAAAGATCCCCTCAAGGAGGAAATGACAACCCACCACAGTATTCTTGCCTGGAAAATTCCAAGGACTATGAAGCCTGGGTTCTACAGTCTTTGGGGTCACAAAAATTGCATATGACTGAGGGTGAACACATGCACACACAGAAAAACTAAAGAATAAACAAACAGAAATGAAAAATATAGTAGTAAAATAAAAAATACACTAGAAGGAATCAATAGCAGAATAACAGGCCAAAAAAAAAGAAAACAAAAATATAAAACAGATAAATAATGTAGAATGCAGATTAGTGGAAATCTCTGCTGTGGAACAGAATAAAGACAAAAGAAAAGAAAAGTGAAGACAGTCTAAAAGACCTCTGTGAAAAACTTTAATGCACCAACCTTTGAATTATAGAGATCCCAAAAAGAGAAGAAAGAGAGAAAGGATCTGAGAAAATATTTAAAGATATAATTGTTTAAAATATTTCTAATATGGGAAGAAAACAGTCACCCAAGTACAGGAAGTGCACAGAATCCCACACAAGACAAACTCAAGGAGGAACACACCAAGACACACATTATGGAAAAGCAACAAATAATATACAAGGGAACCCCCATGAGGTTATCAGCTAATTTATCAGCAGAAACTTTTCCAGGCCAGAAAGGAATGATTCTATATACTTATAGTGATGAAAGGGAAGAACTTGCAACCGAGAATACTCTACTCAGCAAGATTCTTATTCATATTTGAGAGAGAAATCAAAAGCTTCACAGACAAACAAAATTTAAGATAATTCAGTACCATCAGACAAACTTTGCAACAAATGCTAAAGGAAATTCTCTAGCAAGAAAGAGACTAGTGAGTTAAAACAAGATTTACACATATAGACTGCTATATCAAAACCTCATGGGGACAGTAAATCCAAAAACTACAATACATACACACAAAAAATGCAACACTAAAGATGGTAATCAAACCATAAGAGAAAGAGAAAGGAAGGGAATAGAAAATTACATATCAATAATTTCCTTAAAAGTAAATGGATTAAAGGCGCCAAATTAAAAAAAAAAAATAAAAAAAACATAGAATGGCTGAATGGATTTTAAAAAAGACATATATATATAATATATATACTGTCTACAAGAACTCACTTCAGATCTAGTCACACATACAGACTGAAAATGAGGGGAGTGGAAAATGGTAGTCTATACAAATGGAGGCAAAAAAAAAAAATAGCTGGAATAGCAATACTCATATTGGATAAAATAGACTGCTATAATAGTCAAAGAAAGACATTACATAATGATTAATGTATCGATTCAGAAAAAAGCTATAACAACTGTATGTATATATATGCTACATAGAACCATTTCGATATAAAGGGCAAATATTAACAGCTGTAAGTGAGAAATTGACAGAATAACAGAAATATAGCACAGTCATAACGGAGGACTTTAGCATGCCACTTTCATCAATAGACAGGTCATCCAGAGAGAAAACTAGTAAGCAAACACAAACCTTAAATTACACATTAGATGAAATATTCTCATTGATATTTATAGACCATTCCATCCAAAAGCTGCAGAAAACGTATTCTTCTGATATGTCCATGGAACATTTTCCAGGATTGACCACCTTCTGGGCCACAGAGTGAGTCTCAATACATTTAAGAAAATTGAAATCATATCAAGCATCTTTTCTGACACTAGTCTATAAGACCAGAAATAAATCACAGGATTTATTTCTTTTTTGATTTATTCAGTGATCCATTGATTATTTAATAGCATATTGCTTAGCTTATGTAAAAAACATTTTTACAAAATGTAAAAAAACAGAAACATAAGCGAAACATTATGCTACTAAATAATCAGTGGATCACTGAATAAATCAAAAAAGAAATAAAAATACCTAGAGACAAATGAAAATTAAAGCACAATGATCCAAAAACTTATGGGATGCAGCCAAAGCAGTTTTAAGAGGAATATTTATAGCAATACTATCTTAACTCAGGAAACAAGAAAAATCTCAAATAAACAACCTAATCTCATTCCTAAATCAACTAGAAGAAGAACAAGCAATAACTAAAGTTAGTAGAATAATAAAAGAAGATCAGAGCAGAAATAAATAAAATAGAGAGGAAGGAAAAGCAGCAGAAAACATCAATGAAGCTAAAAGCTAGTTCTTTGAAAAGATAAAATTGATAAACCTTTATCAAGATTCATAATGGACAAAAAAATGGGATGGCAATCAAATGAATAAAATTAGAAATGAAAAAGGATAAGTTGCAACTACCACCACAGAAATACATAGGATTATAAGTTACTACTATGAGCAACTGAATGCCAATAAAATGTACAACCTTGAAGAAACAGACAAATTCTTAGAAAGATACAATCTTCCAGACCTGAACCAGGAAGACAGAAAACATGACTAGACCAGTGATAAATACTGAAACTGAAAGTGTGATTTAAAGACTCCCAGTAAACAAAAATCCAGGATCACATGGCTTCAGAATTGAATTCTATCAAACATTTAGAAAAGGGCTAATACCTACCTTCTCAAACAATTCAAAAAAATTAGAGGAAGAGACACTTGAAAATTCATTCTATGATTTCACCATCATCCTGATACTAAGACCAGACAAAGATTACACACAAAAAGAAAATTATAGGCCAATTTCTCTGAAGAACATAGATGCAAAAATCCTCAACAAAATGCTAGAGTGGGATTTATCGCAGGGATGCAAAGATTTTTCAATATTCACAAATCAATCAGTGTGATACACCACATTAACGAACTGAAAAATAAAAACCAAATGATCATCAATAGATGCAGGAAAAGCTTTTTACAGAATTCAAAACCTATTTATGATAAAAACTCTCCAGAAAGTGGGCATAGAGGGAAAATATTTTAATACAATAAAGACCATATATGGCAAACCTATAGCTAACATCATACTCAATAATGGAAAGCTGAAAAATTTCCCTTTAGGATCAGAAACAAGACAAGGGTATCCATGCTCACCACTTTTATTCAACATAGTTTGGAAGTCTTAGCTATGGCAATTAGAGAAGAAAAACAAATAAAAGAAATTCAAATTGAAATTTTAAAAGTTAAACTCTCACTGTTTGCAGTTGATATGATGGTAAACAGAAAATTCTAAAAGGCTACTAGAAGACTACTAGAACTCATCAATGAATTTGCAAAGGTTGCAAATTACAAAATTAATACACAGAAATTTGTTGCATTTCTATACACTAACAATGAAGTATCAGGCAGAGAAATTCAAAGGGGAAAAAATTTACCATTGCAACAAAAATAATAAAATACCTAAATATAAACCTATTTTAGGGGACAAATGACATGTACTTCAAAAGTTGTAGGACTCTGATGAAAGTAATTGAAGATGAGCAAACTTTTGGGAAGATATGCTTGGATTGAAAGAATCAATAGTGTCAAAATGACTATACTACCCAAGGCAAATTACAGATTCAATGAAATACATAGCAAATTACCAATGTTCTAGTTTATTTTCACAAAATCAGAACAAAAATTCTTAAAATTTTAATGGAGACACAAAAGACCTTGAATAAACAAAGCAATGCTGAGAAAGGAAATGGAGCTGTAGGAATCAGGCTCCTTGATTCAATTCAGTTCAGTTCAATTCAGAAGCCCAGTCGTGTCCGACTCTTTGCGACCCCATGAATCACAGCACTCCAGGCCTCCCTGTCCATCACCAACTCCTGGAGTTCACTCAGACTCATGTCCAGTGAGTCAGTATGCCATCCAGCCCTCTCATCCTCTGTTGTCCACTTCTCCTCTTGCGCCCAATCCCTCCCAGAATCAGTCTTTTCAATCTAGTCAACTCTTTGCATGAGGTGGCCAAAGTATTGGGATTTCAGCTTTAGCATCATTCCTTCCAAAGAAAACCCAGGACTGATCTCCTTTAGAATGGACTGGTTGGATCTCCTTGCAATTCAAGGGACTCTCAAGAGTCTTCTCCAACACCACAGTTCAAAAGCATCAATTCTTCAGCACTCAGCTTTCTTCACAGTCCAACTTTCACATCCATACATGACCACAGGAAAAACCATAGCCTTGACTAGATGAACTTCAGTTGGCAAAGTAATGTCTCTGCTTTTGAATATGCTATTTAGATTGGTCATAACTTTTCTTCCAAGGAGTGTCTTTTAATTTCATGACTGCAATGATTTGGGAGCCCAAAAAAATAAAGTCTGACACTGTTTCCACTGTTTCCCCATCTATTTCTGATGAAGTGAAGGGACCAGATGCCATGATCTTAGTTTTCTGAATGTTGAGTTTTAAGCCAACTTTTTCACTTTCCACTTTCACTTTCGTCAAGAGGCTTTTTAGTTCCTCTTCACTTTCTGCCATATGGGTGGTGTCATCTGCCTATCTGAGGTTATTGATATTTCTCCCAGCAATCTTGATTCCAGCTTGTGCTTCCTCCAGCCCAGCGTTTCTCATGAAGTACTCTGCATATAAGTTAAATAAGCAGGGTGACAATATGCAGCCTTGACACATGCCTTTTCCTATTTGGAACCAGTCTGTTGTTCCATGTCAAGTTCTAACTGTTGCTTCCTGACTTACATATAGGTTTCTTAAGAGGCAGGTCAAATGGTCTGATATGCCCATCTCTTTCAGAATTTTCCTCAGTTTATTGTGATACACAGTCAAAGACTTTGGCATAGACAGTAAAGCAGAAATAGATGTTTTTTCTGGAACTCTCTTGCTTTTTCAATGATCCAGAAGATGTTGGCAACTTGATCTCTGGTCCCTCTGCCTTTGCTAAAACCAGTTTGAACATCTGGAAGTTCATGGTTCACGTATTGATGCAGCCTGTTTTGGAGAATTTTGAGCATTACTTTACTAGCATGGGAGATTAGTGCAATTGTGTGGTAGTTTGAGCATTATTTGGCATTGCCTTTCTTTGGCACTGGAATGAAAATTGACATTTTCCAGTCCTGTGGCCACTGCTGAGTTATCCAAATTTGCTGGCATATTGAGTGCAGAACTTTCACAGCATCATCTTCCAGGGTTTGAAATAGCTCAGCTGAAATTCCATCACCTCTACTAACTTTGTTCATAGTGATGCTTTCTAAGGTCTACTTGACTTCACATTCCAGGATGTCTGGCTCTAGGTGAATGATCACACCATTGTGATTATCTGGGTCATAGAGCACTTTTTTGTACAGTTCTTCTGTGTATTCTTGCCACCTCTTCTTAATATCTTCTGCTTCTGTTAGGTCCATACCATTTCTGTCCTTTATCAAGCCCATCTTTGCATGAAATATTCCCTTGGTATCTCTAATTTCCTTGACTTCAGACTATACTAAAATGCTATAGATATAAAAATAGTATGGTACTGTTACAAAAATAGAAATATAGATCAATGAAAAAGGACAGAAAGCTCAGAAATAAGCCTATGCACCTATAGTCAATTAGTCTATGACAAAGGAGGCAAGACTATACAATTAACGAAAGATATTGTATTTAATTGTCAAGAGAAACCTGGACAGCTACATGCAAAAGAATGAAATTAGAACATTTTTAACACCATATACAGAAATAAATTCAAAATAGATTAAGGATCTAATTGTGAGACTGGACTATAAAACTTTGAGGAAAATAGGAAGAGCCATCTCTAAAGTAAATCACAGCAATATATTTTTCAATTTACCTCTCAGAGTAATGGAAATAAAAACAAAAATAAACAAATGGAGCCTAAGTAAACTCAGAAGCTTTTGCACAACAAAGGAAGACATAAGCAAAATGAAAAGACAACCATCAGAAGGGGAGAAAATATTTGCCATTTATGTGACCAACAAGGGGTTAGTCTTCAAAATTTACAAACAGCTCATGTGACTAATATCATGAAAATGAACATTCCAATTAAAAGATGGATAGATGGCCTAAATAGATATTTCTCCAAAGAAAACATACACATGGTCAAGAGGCACATGAAAATATGTCAGCACCACCAATTATTACAGAAATACAAGTCAAAAAACTACGATGAGCTAGCACCTCACACAAGACAGAATGGCTATCATAAACAAAATCCATAAACGTTGAAGAGGGTGTGGAAAGAAAGGAACAGTTCTAAATGGTTTGTAAGAATGTAAATTGGTGTAGCCACTATGGAAAACAGTATGGAGGTTCCTTAAAAAACTGAAAACAGAGTTACCATATGATTCAACAATTGACTTCTGGACATATATCTGGAAAAACATCATTGGAAAGGATACATACACACCAATGTTCATTGCAGCATTGTTTACAATAGCCAAGAAATGAAAGCAACCTAAGTGGTCATCAACAGAAACATGTATAATGTATTACACATATATACAATGAAATATTACTTAGTGGTTATTAAGTGTAGAATAGTGCCATTTTCACTATTGGGATGTGCACTATTGGTCCAATATGGATGGACCTTAGAGATTGCCATACTGAGTGAAATAAGTCAGACAGAGAAAGATAGATATCAAATGATATCATTTCTATGTGAAATCTGAATAAAATGATAAAAATGAACTCACAAAACAGAAGCAGATTCACATACTTAGAGTACAAACTTCTGATTATAGAAGGAAGTGGGGGTGAGAGATACTTAGGGAGTTTAACACATATGCAGTGCTATATTTAAAATGGATAACCAACAATGACCTACTATATAGCAAGGGGACGGAGAAGGCAATGGCATCCCACTCCAGTACTCTTGCCGGGAAACTCCCATGGACGGAGGAGCCTGGTGGGCTGCAGTCCATGGGGTCGCTGAGTCAGACACGACTGAGCGACTTCACTTTGACTTTTCACTTTCATGCATTGGAGAAGGAAATGGCAACCCACTCCAGTGTTCTTGCCTGGAGAATCCCAGGGATGGCAGAGCCCGACAATGTCATCTGTGGGGTCGCACAGAGTCAGACACGGCTGAAGTAACTTAGAAGCATAGCAAAGGGAAGTCTGCTAAATACTGTGAAACAATCTAAGTGGGAAAGCAATTTTTAAAAGAATAAAGGAAAGGGAAAGAAAGGGGTTTGTCGTTCAGTCATGTCTAACTCTTTGCAATCCCACAGACCGTAGCCCTCCAGGAGCCTCTGTCCATGGAATTCTCCAGGCAAGAATACTGGAGTGGGTTGCCATTTCCTCCTCCAGGGAATCTTCCTGACCCAGGGATGAAATCTGGGTCTCCCATATTTCAGGCAGATTCCTTACCATCTGAGCAACCAAAATAGATATGTGTATACATGTAAGTGGATCACTTTGCTGTACAGCTAAAATTAACATAGTATTGTTAATCAACTATATTCTGATAGAATATGAAAAGTTTAAAATAATAAACAAAATCATTTTTCTCAATAGTAATATCTCCTTGAGTCATTGTGAGGAACATATGCTATTATAAAAACTTTTAAAGGTCTTGCTTAGTATAAACCTTGATATATTATAAGCACTTAATTAATTTTGGCAATTATTATTAATCCTAATAAAAAAAGGGAGAAACAGATATAAGAGAACTTAAAATAGCCACGTTTTGTGTAGCTGGATTTTCCCTTGGATTGAATGATTTGGGGAAACTAACAGGACTTGTATGTTTTTCTGAAAGAACCTGCCCAAGAATGCCCTTTCCAGAGTTGTATCAGTGGGGAAGGACTTTGTTAAGAATTGTGAAAGGGCTGATTTTTTTACTTTTCTTTCAAGCTAATGAGTTAGGCTTCAGTAGTTTCCTAGATAAAATCTCCTTAATCAATAAAAGATTTTTATATCATGACAGCCAGCCAGAATGAGATTAATGATCACCAGTTTCCTGTGTCCCTATGTTCTTTGGAAGAAATATAGAGGGAGACCCCAGAATATGGAAGATACACATAAAAAGTTTGTGTCACAACTGAGGACACCAAAGTCTAGGAAACTCCAGTGTGTTCCAGGGAACTTCTAGGAAACTTGCCCAAACTGGCCCTGAATGAAAACATTTCCTTTATTATGCTGGATATTAAAATCTGTCCTTTGACCTAGAGGGAAACACTACATTTTAACAGCTTTTTGCAATGTAAATATTGTTAAAAAGATAGTTCAGAACAAAAACTGATACAAAAATGTGTAGAAACATTTTGCAGAACTGCTTTCCAACAGATGAGATACATCTACAAGATCTTACATAAACTTATGCTAACATGGTCAATGGCAGTTATTGTACCTTGCATGATAGACCACAAACAACTAAGTATAAATGTAACTGAATATTTAATATGCATGCTTCATTAGCTCAGTATGTTGACTGTATCAAAACATCCATTTCATGCCATTGGATGAGAGGAGACAGAAGGAACAAAACAAGAAGAATAGCACAGTAATTTACCAACAGCTTCCCATGTTCCACAAGTTCACACACATACACAAGCATGCACAGACTCACTATTGATGTATGGAATGAAGTAGTCAGATGTCATGCTTCAGATAAAGGGAATGTATAACAAGATTTGAAAAAAGTCAGAAATTAAGCTTTGATTTTTATTTTGTACTAAATCTTTAAATAAACAGATTATACATATATGACCTTGAATATATTATTTGATAATAACTGTGAGCTTTCTCATTGACAAATGGAGTTAATATTAACACCGAGACTACAAAGACACTGTAAGGATTATATAAAAACATATTTACAGCATATTGTCATGATTGCTGAAAGAAATTAGAATGTAACTATTCAGTAAATGAAATTATTATTTTTGTCAATTAGATGATTATTACATTTACTTAACACATCTAAGGATTTTTTGCTAGGCAATTTAATACTACTTTTGAAGCAGAATAGACTGAATTTAAAACTAACATATGAAATAAATTTTGTTGTTAATAATCTGCTTCTTCATATGTTTAATCTAATAAGACTTACATAATGAAGTAAATTAAATAGTAGAAAAGTTTGTACTACACATTGGGAGAGGGAAGGAATCAGTTGACATCGCCTAGAAATAAGCTGTCATATAATTTTAAATGAATGATTAAAATTTCACAAGACTAAAGTGAAGATGCACATGTTAAAATATTGAAGATACAGTCTGCTCCTGTTGTAGACTTCAAAGTTGAACATCTTCATGAAACTTCATGTTCTGAAATTCAGATTTATTCTTATGAAATTAGAATACCATCATGCTAATTGAAAAAACTGTGCTGAAATTTATGTCAAATATTGTCATTTTCATTTGGATATACACTGTTTTGCAAATTTGAAGCTTACAAAACACATACACAAAATGGATCCATAAGAGCATTATAATCCAGAAAAGAAAAATTGTACTAAAAGGATGAATGCATAAGGAAGATATGGATTATATTTAGATATAATCAGAGTCAAAGCATGAATGTACTGTTATTGCTACAGGTCATAATATATGACAAAAAACCTATATTTTCTGTTATGAGGTCCTTTAGATTGTAAGAAAAAAGTGACTCAATAGATGTTTAGGAAGAGAATAAGGTGTTTAGAGACAGTAAAGTACTTTAACTTAATTGATGTTAGTTTCAATGTCCTTTAGCCAAAGACCATAGCTGAATAAAATTGAGTTCAACTTTTTGCAACAAGGTGGGAAATATAAATTCATACAGCTAGGCAATAAGTACAATAAACATTCTTAATAAGAGAAATAAATGATTATATTGGTTTTTTAAAAATGTAGTTATGCAGGTTTACCAATGATTAAACTTATAAATTATATGCAGAGTACATCATGAGAAATGCTGGGCTGGAAGAAGCACAAGCTGGAATCAAGATTGCTGGGAGAAATATCAATAGTCTCAGAGATGCAGATGACACCACTCTTATGGGAGAAAGTGAAGAGGAACTAAAAAGCCTCTTGATGAAAGTGAAAGTGGAGAGTGAAAATGTTGGCTTAAGGCTCAATATTCAGAAAACGAAGATCATGGCATCCGGTCCCAACACTTCATGGGAAATAGATGGGGAAACAGTGGAAACAGTGTCAGAGTTTATTTTTCTGGGCTCCAAAATAACTGCAGATGGTGACTTCAGCCATGACATTAAAAGACACTTACTCCTTGGAAGAAAAGTTATGACCAAACTAGATAGCATATTCAAAAGCAGAGACATTACTTTGCCAACAAAGGTCCGTCTAGTCAAGGTTATGGTTTTTCCAGTGGTCATGTATGGATGTGAGTGTTGGGCTGTGAAGAAAGCTGAGCGCTGAAGAATTGATGCTTTTGAACTGTGGTGTTGGAGAAGACTCTTGAGAGTCCCTTGGAGTGCAAGGAGATCCAACCAGTCCATTCTGAAGGAGATCAGCCCTGGGATTTCTTTGGAAGGAATTATGCTAAAGCTGAAACTCCAGTACTTTGGCCACCTCATGCAAAGAGTTGACTCATTGGAAAAGACTCTGATGCTGGGAGGGATTGGGGGCAAGAGGAAAAGGGGATGACAGAGACTGAGATGGCTGGATGGCATCACTGACTTGATGGACGTGAGTCTGAGTGAACTTGGGAGTTGATGATGGACAGGGAGCCCTGGCGTGCTGCAATTCATGGGGTTGCAAAGAGTCAGACACGACTGAGTGACTGAACTGAACTGAACTGAAACTTATAACTGAGCAGGACACTATGGGGCCTTCCCAGGACAGATCCCCTTGTGTCCTCTGCCTGTCTCTTGTTTGTAGAAAAGACTTAGTCTTCCAGGCCCCTTCTGAGTCACAAAAGGCTGGTTTAAGAATTAATGATTAAAAAATGTACTAACAAAAAATAGCATGGAGCAGGAGAGCTGGTAACAATTTAAATAATAGTTCAGCCATATAGCAGTCACAGATCTTAGTTCCTCCTCGAAGGCTGCAGATGACAGTGTCTGATGCATATTCCCGAGCTAACCGGAGATACTAAAACCCTATCAGATGGAAGAAGCTAACTGCATTATTTCTATAAGCACAGAGCCCCCAGGTGAGCAAGTCTCTGAGATTTGATGATGTTAATCCCTGTGACACCACCCTTTTACCTCATCACCAACCAGAGAATTGTACATGAACTTATCTCACTCTCTACAATTCCTCTCCCTCATCTTGCATTTAAAAAACTCTTCTCTGAAATCCTTTAGGGAATTTGGGCCTTTTCAGCATTAGTTGCTATGCTCCTTGCTTTGCACTCGCAATAAATGCCTCACTTTCCTTCACCATAACCCAGTGTCAGCAGTCAGCTTCAAATGTGGGTTGGGTAACAGGAGGATCACAGAGTCTTAAAAACTGGAAGGAAAATAAAAAAGTTAGCTGCATCACTGTTTTTGATAGGTAAAAATGAAGAAACCAAAAATAAATTAAAACATATTTATATGACATAATACTAAGTATAGCTATAAATGGACAATGTATTCACATAGTAATACGAGTGTAAATTAGTACCAACCTAGTTATGATTGAGAATGGAATGAATAAGTCCTGGAAAATTGCTCATGCAAACTTCAAAAACATATATGAAAAGCTAAGTAAGAATTATACAAACATTAACATGTTATATGAAATAACATTATTTTTAAAAAATCCAAGCAAACAATGAAAACAAAATTTAGAATATGGATTATTTCTGGATGCAAGCGGGTATACTGAGTATGAAATGATGAAAAGTCACTAAAAAGAGTAGATAGAAGTAGATATTTTTACATTTCTAGCTTTTACATTTGTGTTGATCTCATGGTCGTTCATTATATAATAAAAACAAACACCTAACCACATTTGTACATATATAAATATATACATAGAGCTATTCACAGCACATTCATACATAGATAAATACATAAATGGAGCTATTCACAGACTGAAAAATCATGCATCTTCAAATAAAGATTATCATTGGTCAAGTCCTCTTCTCCTATGGGGCAATTTTTTTAAAGTCAAAATCTATTACTTGTACTGAATTAATAATTCTTAATAACATGATCCATGGAGTGTTAATGCATTGTCAAATACTTGGTGCTCAAACAATGTTGTTTGTATTCAAAGAATGAAGACATTCTTTCTGAATGATAAACTTGACAATCTATTCTGACAATTGTCACTAGCATCACTGTTTATGTGCAAATCTTCCAATTACTGCTTAAATAAGTTTAAAAATAAAGAAAGAACAATATTAACTATTTTCCCTTAATAGGCTCACTTGATTGCATTGGTTCAAATAAAGATGTAAAATTTGAACAGAAAACTTTGTCATCTGGGTGTTAGTCACTCTCAGGAGAAAAGAAGTTACAAATTAAGAAGCCTGGAAGACCCAATATAAAAAGAAAAAATGGAGAAAATGGACACTACTGGTTTCTGTTTCCCATGCTTAACTGATTTTGAGATCATCAGGGTATTGTTGCTAGGAGATTGCAGACATCTATTGCTGGTGATTTCTGTGTTATCCTCCACAAAAGACCCATTCAAGTGTATTTTATTTCCCACTGTTATTTTTTCAATCCCCAAAAATCCTACTCAAAGTTAACATCCAATATCAGGAAGAAGCTTGCTTTTACCATCTTTGGACTTTTTCATTAATCTTGGAAAAGTCATTTTAAACCACTGACCTCATTAGAAAGATAGATGATAGATGGATAAGTGTACAGATAGATGAATAGAATGTAAAGTTTCAATTTTTAAAGAAATCTTCATATTATTGTAAAACCAGTTGCTGTTAGAAAGTTACTTTCTTGAATTTATTGATAAATCATATGTTG
>SJYT01008114.1:182114-201990 GCA_006410635.1 Cephalophus harveyi
CCCCTCCACTAGCTTTGTTCGTAGTGATGCTTTCTAAGGCCCACTTGATCTTTTTTGTACATCAGGCAGAGGCAAATAATTTTGAAAATTAGAAAACACTAATTTTAAAAGTTTGAATATCTCTGATATGTTATATGAACTACTTGCTATTTATATATGTCACAGGTTAAAATCTGGATTACTTTTCCTTCTTGACAAGCAGTAAGATTGACATCAGAAAGAATAAAAAGAAGTTTGTAAAAGTAAAACCCTATCAATGTTAAATAAGATGTTTAATTTCCTACTTTTATAATGCACATCTGAGCATTTCAATCCATTTTCAAATATGGAAGAGACTGACTTACTACTTATCAGTGACCAATCCATATCGCAGAGCTTATTTTGAGGATCTTGGATAATTCTTTCTACCTTGGCACCTGTACTTATGTTGGAACTGTTCTGTGAAATCTGATATTGATATGTTTAATTGTTGACACTGCTATTGAGATCCAGACAAAATGTAGACTTGAAAATCAAGAGGGCAAAAAATTACAAATAGAAAGAAGTTATCATTTACTAAGAACATAGCAGAACTCTGTCCCTTCTACTAATTTAAGCAAGGCAATATTTTTCACAGTTATCAGTGCATAAGAGTTCAACTATATGGCTTAACCATAAGAAATATAAAAATCTCAGGTTCATTAAAATTTAAAAATTAAAATCTTTTTATTAATCAGGCTTAAAGATTATTTTGGTATTCATAATCTCCCTTTCATTCCCATTTCCATACCAAAAAGACTTTTTATACAGCAGGTCATTCTAGGTACATGCTCTTCAGCAAAACAGATAAGCTTTTTTCCTGTCAAAACATTTAATTATAAAGTCGTTCCTGTTAGTTAAGAAGTAAATCATTTAAAAGGTTAAAAAAAAAAAAGATTAAATGTAATCTTGAAAGAAAAATGCTTACAGATAAAAAGAAGAAAAGCTCGTAGTCAAATAAAGAAAGTGATTTGTCATTTCAAGATAGTTAATGAGCTTCAGATACTCTTGATGATGAGAAGGAGTATGATATACACACAAAAAAAGCTTTAATGAAGTATAAAATTATAAAAGATAATGAAGTTCTTTTTTTAGAATATGCAATTAGTAACTGTTGGATATTTTATTTATTAAATATATTGACAACACTGCATACATGTAAAACCATTTCAAAGGAGAGGAAGGAGTTATAAGTTCTAATTCAAGATGATCAAAATTAAACATTTTTTTTTCCCCACCTCAATTCTCCTTTCTGAAAGATCACAGGGGAAAAAAAAAAAAAAATCTATGTTCAGCACACAGGGCTTGGGAAGGCTTGTATTAAGCTACTTGGATAGTAATAGTATAAGAATGAACTGAGGAGGTTTATTTAATCAAAAGGTGAACGGGTCTTATGGATTACTCTGAAAAGGGAATTTATGAATACATGAACAGAAAGTTGAATAGACAGACAATTTGGAAAATAAGAATTTGTAGAATGTTATGCAACTATTTAAAATTACATAATACCAGAAACAAAGTAAGAAACAATAAATGTTTTTCCAGCAAATATGTCAAAGTTAAGTTGAACCTTCAAGAACCAAAACATTGTCTTTCCAAACACTTCTAATGCATGATTATTTTTCATTTTCCATATTAAACATAGATAGTGAAATAACTTATGCTGCTGCTGCTACTGCTAAGTCGCTTCAGTCGTGTCCGACTCTGTGCGACCCCATAGACCGCAGCCCACTAGGCTCCGCCATCCTTGGGATTCTCCAGGCAAAAGCACTGGAGTGGGTTGCCATTTCCTTCTCCAATGCACGAAAGTGAAAAGTGAAAGTGAAGTCACTCAGTCGTGTCTGACTCAGCGACCCCATGGACTGCAGCCTACCAGGCTCCTCCGTCCATGGGAGTTTCCAGGCAAGAGTACTGGAGTGGGATGCCACTGCCTTCTCCGGAAATAACTTGTACAATTGTGAAAATGTGTATGTAAAATTATACTGCCTGCAATTATAAATATGTTGTTTTCAGTACTGTCTGCAAAGAAACAATATGTAGATGACTGAAATGTTCAATCATAAAAATAGTTAAAAGACAACTTAATTCTCAAAAAAAGAATGCACCTATTAAAAAAGTAGATATATATCTTATATCAAGAAGGATATTAGTCACCCACCAACTGAAAAATAAGGTGTTAAACAATGCATGTACTCTGGCATTGTTTACAATACAGATGTGCATTGGCTTAGTTGTACACTTCTTGGTGCAAATCATCTGCTAAGATTATGTACTAATTGGATAACATTGGTTTGGGGATATGCTTTGAAAATTAAGCAGGGCTTTTACTATTAGACATAGTGCTATGATGTTTAAAATATTTCAAAGAAAAAACATACAGACAAGAAAAAAGTAAAATAAGACATTCACTGGTAAGTTATTAATATTTTACTCCCCTACTTTTGAAAAGATGTCAAGAACAATTTCTTAGCTAGAATTTTTGACTATCCTTGGCAATTAATTGTACTGAAAATTATTCTTTTAGTAAACACTATTCTTATATGTTCAAGAATCTAAATGACCATAATTGTACTTATAACTTATGTAATCAACTAACAATCTAAAATGTGAGTGGACCTAATCCAATTAATTGAAGGTCCTAAGAGAAAAGCTCGGCCTTCTGAAGAGGAAAGAATTATCCTCCAATCTTCCTTCAGACTCAATAATTAATATCAAATTCTGCCTGAAATTTCAGACAGTTGGCCCGCTGTACTCGTTTTTGGCTCTCTCTCTCTCTTTTTTTCCTCAGTCGCTACAGTCGTGTACAAATCTTTGCAACCCTATGGACTGTAACCTGCCAGTCTCCTTTGAGCATAGGATTCTCCAGGCAAGAATACTGGAGTGGGTTGCCATTTCCTTCTCCAGGGAATCTTCCTGACCCAGGAATGGGACTTGATGCTCTTGTACCTCCTGCATTTCAGATTTTTTACCCACTGAACCACCCGGGATTTGTATAAGTCAATTCCTTATAATAAATATCATTTTTCTATGCATAAACATAGAATTGATTCAGCTTCTCTTCAAACCTCTGACTAATATAGAAACTAAAAAATGCTAAAATTATTAAAGCCCAAGTGAATTGCAGTGGTTTTAAATTCAAATATGGATGCATTGAGAAGAGGTGCCAAGAATAAACAGAACTATACAAAAAAGAACTTCATGACCCAGATAGCAATGATGGTGTGATCACTCACCTAAAGCCAGACATCCTGGAATACAAAGTCAAGTGGGCCTTAGAGAGCATAACTACAAACAAAACTACTGGAAGTGATGGAATTCAAATTGAACTATTTCAATACTAAAAGATAATGCTTTTTAAGTGCTGCCCTCAATATGTTAGAAAATTTGGAAAAAATCAGCAGGGACCACAGGACTGGAAAAGGTCAGTTTCCATTTCAATCCCAAAGAAAGGCAATGCAAAAGAACATTCGAACTACTGCACATTGCACTCATCAACTTTATTTTTCTGGGCTTCAAAATCACTGCAGATGGTGATTGCAGCCATGAAATTAAAAGAGGCTTACTCCTTGGAAGGAAAGTTATGACCAACCTAGACAGCATTTTGAAAAGCAGAGACATTATTTTGTCAACAAAGGTCCATCTAGCCAAGGCTATGGTTTCTCCAGTGGTCATGTATGGATGTGAGAGTTGGACTATAAAGAAAGCTGAGCACCGAAGAATTGATGCTTTTGAACTGTGGTGTTGGAGAAGACTCTTGAGAGTCCCTTGGACTGCAAGGAGGTCCAGCCAGTCCATCCTAAAGGAAATCAGTCTTGAATATTCATTGGAAGGACTGATGCTGAAGCTGAAACTCCAATACTTTGGCCACCTGATCCAAAGAACTGACTCATTAGAAAAGACCCTGATGCTGGGAAAGTTTGAGGGCAGGAGGAGAAGGAGACAACAGAGGAGGAGCTGGGTGGATGACATCACAGACTCGATGGACATGGGTTTCAGTAGACTCCGGGATTTGGTGATGGACAGGGAGGCCTGGCCTGCTGTGGTTCATGGGTTTGCAAAGAGTCAGACATGACTGAGCAGCTGAACTGAACTGAACTATGTACAAGCAAAGTAATGCTCAAAATCCTCCAAGCCAGGCTACAACAGCATGTGAACTGTGAACTTCCAGATGTTCAAGCTGGATTTAGAAAAGGCAGAGGAACAAGAAATCAAATTGCCAACATCCATTGGATCATCAAAAAAAAAAAAAACAAGAGAGTTCCAAAAACAAATCTACTTTTTCATTATTGACTAAAAGAAAGCCTTTGACTGTATGGATCAGAACAAACTGTGGAAAATACTGAAAGAGATGGGATTACCAGACCACCACCTCCACCACAGTTGGGCTTCCCTGGTGGCTCACATGGTAAAGCGGCTGCCTGCACGGTGGAAGACATGGGTTCAATCCCTGCATCAGGAAGATCCCCTGGAGAAGGAAATGGCAACCCACTTCAGTACTCTTGCCTGGAAAATTCCATGAATGGAGGAGTCTGGCAGGCTACAGTCCATGGGGCCACCAAGAGTCGGACACGACTGAGTGACTTCACTTTCTTTCTTTCTTTACCTGCCTACTGAGAAATCTGTAGGCAGGTCAAAAAGTGACAGTTAAAACTAGTCATGGAAAAACAGTCTGCTTCCAAACTGGGAAAGGAATGCATCAAGGTTGTATATTGTCACCCTGCTTATTTAATTTATATACATATGCAGAATATATCATGTGAAATGCTGGCCTGCAAGAAGCACCAGCTTCAAGATTGCTGAGAGAAATATCAACAACCTCAGATAGGCAGATGACACCACCCTTATGGCAGAAAGTGAAGAAGAACTAAAGAAACTCTTGATGAAAGTGAAAGAGGAGAGTCAAAAAGTTGTGTTAAAACTCAACATTGAAAAAAACTAAGATCAAGGCATATGGTCCCATCACTTCATGGCAAATAGATGGAGAAACAATGGAAACAGTGAGAGAATTTTTAGAGGACTCCAAAATCACTGCAGATGGTACCTGAAGGCATGAAATTAAAAGACACTTGCTCCTTGGAAGAAAAGTTATGAACAACCTAGACAGCATATTAAAAAGCACAGACATTGCTTTCCCAACAAAGGTCTAGTCAAAGCTATGATTTTTCCATTTGTCAAGTATAGATGTGGAATGTAAAGAAAGTTGAATGCCAAAGAATCTATGCTTTTGAACTGTGATGTTGGAGAAGACTCTTGAGAGTCCCTTAGACTGCAAGGAGATACAACCAGTCCTTCCTAAAGGAAATGAATCCTGAATATTCCTTGGAAGGACTAATGTTGAAACTGAAACTCCATTACTTTGGCCACCTGATGTGAAGAAATGACTTATTGGTAAAGACCCTGATGCTGGGAAAGATTCAAGGTAGCAGGAGAAGGGGACAACAGAGGATGAAACAGTTGGATGGCATCACCAATTCAATGGACATGAGTTTGAGTAGGTTCCAGGAATTGGTGATGGACAGGGAAGCCTGGTGTGCTACAGTCCATGGGGTCACAAAAATTTGGACACGTTTGAGTGACTGAACTAAACAGACTGATGGATGTAGCAAATGGTTGAAAATAGGAAATCACATGGTTATAAAACATTAAGTGCTGGTGGGAATGATAGTGAACTTGAGACCCCGTCTCTGTTGAAATAAGTTCAAATTAAAATATTTTAATCAGTGCACCCTAATCAAAATTCTTGTAGACTATTTCAGCATGTAGAATACCACTGTGACTTAGTTCTAAGAACTGATAGAAGGGAAAGAATTGTGACTTAAATTAATTAGATAAAATTTCACATGAATAAAGGGATTTTGAATATTCCTTCATCAAGTTTGCCTTAATGCTCCCTACAACATAAGTAAATTTTGGACAAGATTCTTCCTCACTCTAGGCTCCTTACATTCCTTTACTTAGAACTTTTGCTTTAGAAAACCTGTACTTGTAAATTATTTATCTGATCCTTTGAGATATAAATAACTTTAAAATCTTCTTCCTAGTCTACAAAGTAAAAATGTCTTTCTTTATAAGCCTAACTTTGGCAGGCTAACTTCAGATTGTAAAACTGCCTCCTGATATGAAGATATGAGGAAGTTTAGTTTTCATTTTGATAATGACAATTAGGAAACATAAAACAACCTAATAACCCCCTAACTTCAGGTCTTAAAAACTATCCAGGTTTTGTTTCAGTGGAATTGAGCTCAAACTGAATTCTGACCTCTCTTTTATTTCAATAACCTTGATAAAAGACTCCTCATCTATTTAAATTATCCAGTGTAATTTTTGCATTGACTTTGTTTTCATATTTTCATTTCAGTTAACTTATAGTTACAAATAGATAAAGACACTTGAAACTGTATTTTTTTCTAAGAAAATAGAAAAAAATAATCCATTTCAGTAGTGTGTGTATTCCTTATGAATTTTTAAATTATTTTTTCCTTCTAAGTCATCAGTAAGCCAACATTATAGATAAATAATTCAAAATAAAATAAACAAAATAAGAGACATGATTTCAACATAAAGAAGCTTTGTTTATAGAAAATTTATAAGTCACAGACCTATGATTGTGTAGCTCATTTGTATTTCTCTTTAAATCATTTAAATTGTATGTATTCCCTTTTTTTTTCAGTTAAATTAGAGCCAAATGATAATTTAGCAACTGTGATACATATCACATATATATATCACATTTACATATCTCATAATCAGATGAAAATTTATTCCACTTTAGAGATATATAAGTACACAGATAAAAGTGTATATGTGTGTGTGTATTTTTGTTATTATTATTCAGTCACCTAGTCATGTCCATCACTTTGCAACCCCAAGGACTGCAGAACTCCATGGCTCTCTGTCTCTCACCATCTCCCAAAGTTTGCCCAAGTTCATGCCATTGCATCTGTGATGACATCCAGCCATTTCATCCTCTGACAGCCTCTTCTCCTTCTGCCCTCAATCTTTCCCAGCATCAGGAACTTTTCCAATGAATCAGTTGTTTGCATCAGATGACCAAAATATTGGAGTTTCAGTGTCATCCTTCCAATGAATATTCAGGGTTGAGTTCCCTTAACATTGACTGGTTTGATTTCCTTCATTTCCAAGGGACTCTTAAGAGTCTTCTGCAGCACCATAGTTCAAAGGCATCAATTCTTTGGTGCTCTGCCTTCTTTAAGGTCCAGCTCTCACAACTGCAGGTAACACTGGGAAGACCATAATCTTGTCTATCTGGACATTTGTCAGCAGAGTAAAATCTCTGCTTTGTGTCCAGTAATGTCTATATGTATGTAGACAGAGAAAGAGAAGTACAAACATTAAACTGAAAAGAAAATCTCAAAGAAAAATAAAAAATCCATCACTAAATCACCAAATATCTTACCAACTCTACGTTCTAACAAATAATTCTTTGGAGGAAATAAAGTACTTCAGTTTTTTTTTTGCCTTTTTTTTTTTGTTGTTTTTGTTTTTTATATATCATTAGTGAGCAAGAATAAGAATATGACTTTTAACCACTGACTTGTTTTTGGTTATATATATTTTTTTTTATTTCATTAGAAAGGTTTTAACTACTAAATTACAACAGGAATCTAACGATATCACTCTCACATTTTAATCAACAGAAATCCTGAAATATCTATATTTAAATTTATAACACCTATGATAATAACCATTATTTAGGAATAAAAGAAAGTTCTTTTATAAAAATATAAAGTGAAAAATCATGTATAAGGTGTTAGAATAGCATTTTCAGAATTCACAGTGTGAGTTTTCCTCAGATGAAAAGCAGAGATACAGAAACTATTGCCAGATTCTATCTCTGTCACACAAATTTCTTAAAGGAAATAGAAGAGTCACCAGATAGCTGAGCAGTTTAGCAAGATCGATATCCATAGTTTCAGTCCCTGTTAAAAAGCAGAAGTGAAATATTTGGTGACTCAGCATAGTGTTAACATGTATCTTTCATGATTGGAACAATAGAAACTACTGTGAAGGAAAACTATATTCAAAATTCACAAAGTATCACTGGATGCCTTTAGATTAAAAAACAAACAAACAAAAAACAAATAAAAACAGCAATATTAGCCACTGGCAAAACTGAATAATTTATTTCTAGTTTACTGCTGAACTTAAATTCAGGCAACAAATACAAAGTACAGGACAAGTGAGTTATGAATTTCTAAGAGTCTAAGTGAAAAAGACCCAGAGTTTAAGTGGACTACTAGCGGAATATACATCAATAGCATGGCAGTTCTCTTAGAAAGGCAATTTTGGCTTCAGTTCAGTTCAGTCACACTCGTGTCTGACTCTTTGCAGCGCCATGAATCGCAGTACGCCAGGCCTCTCTGTCCATCACCAACTCCCAGAGTTTACTCAGACTCATGTCCATCGAGTCAGTGATGCCATCCAGCCATCTCATTCTCTGTCGTCCCCTTCTCCTCCTGCCCCCAATCCCTCTCAGTATCAAATGAGTCAACTCTTTCCAATGAGTCAACTCTTCACATGAGGTAGCCAAAGTACTGGAATTTCAGCTTTAGCATCATTCCTTCCAAAGAAATCCCAGGGCTGATCACCTTCAGAATGGATTGGTTGAATATCCTTGCAGTCCAAGGGACTCTCAAGAGTCTTCTCCAACACCACAGTTCAAAAGCATGAATTCTTCGGCACTCAGCCTTCTTCACAATCCAACTCTCACATCCATACATGACCACAGGAAAAACCATAGCCTTGACAAGATGGACCTAGTTGGCAAAGTAATGCCTCTGCTTTTTAACATGCTATCTAGGTTGATCATAGCTTTTCTTCCAATGAGTAGGCGTCTTTTAATTTCATGGCTGCAATCACCATCTGCTGTGATTTTGAACCGCAGAAAAATAAAGTCTGACACTGTTTCCACTGTTTCCCCATCTATTTCCCATGGAGTGATGGGACTGGATGCCATGATCTTCGTTTTCTGAATGTTGAGCTTTAAGCCAACTTTTTCACTCTCCTCTTTCATTTTCATCAAGAGGCTTTTTAGTTCCTCTTCACTTTCTGCCATAAGGGTGATTTCATCTGCATATCTGAGGTTATTGATATTTCTCCCGGCAATCTTGATTCCAGCTTGTGTTTCTTCCAGCCTAGGGTTTCTCATGATGTACTCTGCATATAAGATAAATAAGCAGAGTGACAATATACAGCCTTGATGTACTACTTTTCCTATTTGGAACCAGTCTGTTGTTCCATGTCCAGTTCTAACTGTTGCTTCCTGACCTGCATACAGATTTCTCAAGAAGCAGGTCAGGTGGTTTGGTCTTCCCATCTCTCTCAGAATTTTCCATCGTTTATTGTGATCCACATAGTCAAAGGCTTTGGCATAGTCAATAAAGCAGAAATTGATGTTTTTCTGGAACTCTCTTGCTTTTTCCATGATCCAGCGGATGTTGGCAATTTGATCTCTGGTTCCTTTGCCTTTTCTAAAACCAGCTTGAACATCAGGAAGTAAATTTTCCACAGTTTATTGTGATCCACATAGTCAAAGGCTTTGGCATAGTCAATAAAGCAGAAATTGATGTTTTTCTGGAACTCTCTTGCTTTTTCCATGATCCAGCGGATGTTGGCAATTTGATCTCTGGTTCCTTTGCCTTTTCTAAAACCAGCTTGAACATCAGGAAGTTGACAGTTCACATATTGCTGAATCCTGGCTTGGAGAATTTTGAGCATTACTTTACTAGCATGTGAGATGAGTGCAATTGTGTGGTGGTTTGAGCATTCTTTGCAATTGCCTTTCTTTGGGATTGGAATGAAAACTGACCTTTTCCAGCCCTGTGGCCACTGATGAGTTTTCAAAATTTGTTGGCATATTGAGTGCAGCACTTTCACAGCATCATCTTTCAGGATTTGAAGTAGCTCAACTGGAATTTCATCACCTCCACTAGCTTTGTTCATAGTGATGCTTCCTAAGGCCCACTTGATTTCACATTCCAGGATGTCTGGCTCTAGATGAGTGGTCACACCATCATGATTATCTGGGTCATGAAGATATTTTCTGTCCAGTTCTTCTGTGTATCTTGCCACCTCTTCTTAATATCTTCTGCTTCTCTTAGGTCCAGACCATTTCTGTCCTTTATCAATCCCATCTTTGCATGAAATGTTCCTTTGGTATCTCTAACTTTCTTGAAGAGATCTCTAGTCTTTTCCATTCTGTTCTTTTCCTTAATTTCTTTGCACTGATCACTGAAGAAGGCTTTCTTATCTCTTCTTGCTATTCTTTGGAACTCTGCATTCAGATGCCTATATCTTTCCTTTTCTCCTTTCTTTTCATCTCTCTTCTTTTCACAGATATTTGTAAGTGCTCTCCAGACCACCATTTTGCTTTTTTACATTTATTTTCAGTGGGGATGGTCTTGATCCCCATCTCCTGTACAATGTCATGAACCTCATTCCATAATTCATCAGGCACTCTATCTATCAGATCTAGGCCCTTAAATCTATTTCTCAGTTTCACTGTATAAACATAAGGGATTTGATATAGGTCATACCTGAGTGGTCTAGTGGTTTTTCCTACTTTCTTCAATTTAAGTTTCAATTTGCCAATAAGGAGTTCATGATCTGAGCCACAGTCAGCTCCTGGTCTTGTTTTTGTTGACTGTATAGAGCTTCTCCATCTTTGGCTGCAATGAATATAATCAATCTGATTTCAGTGTTGACCGAAGCATGTTGATGTTCTTGTGTAAAGTCTTCTCTAGTGTTGTTGTAAGAGGGTGTTTGCTATGACCAGTGCATTTTCTTGGCAAAACTCTATTAGTCTTTGCCTTGCTGCATTCCACATTCCAAGGCCAAATTTGCCTGTAATTCCAGGTGTTTCTTGACTTCCTACTTTAGCATTCCAGTCCCCTATAATGAAAAGGACATCTTTTGGGGGATGTTATTTCTAAAAGGTCTTGTAGGTCTTCATAGAACCGTTCAGCTTCTTCAGCATTACTGGTTGGGGCATAGACTTGGATTACTGTGATACTGAATGGTTTACCTTTGAAACGAACAGAGATCATTCTGTTGTTTTTGACATTGCATCCAAGTACTGCATTTTGGACTCTTTTGTTGACCTTGATGGCTACTCAAACAGGGGCTCTGTATCAACCTGGAGGGGTGGGATGGGGAGGGAGATGGGAAGGTATTTCTAAAGGCTGAAATTTTATCTCACAATAAAACTGTGGGATATATGTATATCTATGGCTGATTCATGTTGGGGTGTGGCAGAAAACAGCAAAATTCTGTAAAGCAACTATCCTTCAATAAAAAAATAAATTAATTAAAAAAGAGTCAGATAACACTGAGAGACTATCACTTTTCACTTTCACTGGTGGGAAACAAATAGGCAATATGTGTGTCTTTATGGTCTGAGGTCATGGACTTATTTGGAATGAGTGTAGACAATTTAATCAAGAGATCCTGAAATAAAAGAGCCATAGGATTGCTCTATATGTTTTCCAGACCTATATAGTTACTCAGAAACTGCACACAGACCTGGCAAGACCTGACAGGCCCTGATGGGAGTTAAAGACCATGGAAGTCTTGATCAATGACTGGTCTTTAAATGTGCTTCCCAATCTAACCACAGATCTGTCAGCAAAGACTGGTAGCCTTCAGGCTTGAGGTGTTAGAGTACTAATTCTTCCCAAATCACTGACTGAACATTGAACTACAGAGATACAAGAATGACCTCTTGAAAGTCAGACTAAAAATGAAAAGAATACAAACATCAAACAGAAACATTAGTGTGTGTGCACAAAAGTTAGAACAGAATCCAGGGTTCATGGATAAAAGAGAACATGTGACTCACACTCAATGAATCCAAAGACACATTGTAGGGACCCAGATGTTGAGTTTATCGTAGAAAATTTCACATATGTCCTTTATAAATATACTCATAAAATTAAAAGAAACTGTGCCTAAAGAGTAACTTATGCTAAATATATGTTTTTCAAAAGTTTTGCTTGAAACAACAGATAAAATCTGCATGGACTTTATTAGAACAATAAATGAAGCAGATTTAAAGTATAAATACATTTTTGAAAGTCAAAATGAAAATGATAAAGAGAAAAGACAGTAAACATGTTTTGGGTGAATTGCTTACATTTCATGATGTTTTACAGTGGTGGCTCAGACAGTAAAGACTCCGCCTGCAATGTGGGAGACCTGGGTTCCATCCCTGGGTCAGAAAGATCCTCTGGAGGAGGACATGGCAACCCACTCGAGTATTCTTTCCTGGAAGATCCCCATGGACAGAGGAGCCTGGGGGACTACAGTCTACTGGGTCACAAAAAAGTCAGACACGACTGAGCGACTAAGCACACAGCACAGCACAATATTAGACTAGACACTGGGAAAATTTTATTTTTATAATGTGCAAACTCTTCCCTTATGGATTTTAAAGTGTCTTCTAACTTATATAAAAAATTATTTGGTATTAAAATTAGGTCACTTTATTTATGATGATCACATTCCCATTAATTTTAGTACTAATTGTGTTTTATTTAAGCAAATTTCTTTTTGGTTATTTTACCAAAATTACATTCAGGGAAATTATTTGATAAAAAGTACTATATAGATTAGGACAGACACATGTCATTAAATGAAAGGCTAAAAAGTAGAACAACCTCTGTGGAATTAAAATTTGAAATGAATAATTCAACAGCTGTTATTACAGATCAAATATGTGTATTTCAGTGGAAACACTTGGGATTTCTAATTGTTCACAGTCAAATTCCATTTGATTTCCTTAATCTATTTTTCTTCTTTGATCTCCCATAATCTGCAGTACTGTGTTAGGGGCTTTTATTAATGGAAATTTTTTTTTTCTACTAAGGGGAATTAATATCTGAACATCTGAGCTTTGCATATAAGTGTAGAAAATTGTAACAGTTTTAAGTGAAAGCTCTTTCTTTTGCATAGGTGTTATTTCTAAAAACAAGGTTATGGTACTTAAAAATATACCATTTCCTTATAAAAGACAGAGTTTCATATTTTGCAAGGAAACACACTTGAAATGTTTTTAATCAGCAACATCTACTTTAACATCTTATAGCCATGCAAAAGATTGTGGTTTCTAAAATTTATGCTTATGAGCAATTCCTAGGTATTTGGATATTTTCTGAATGTACCCATAAAATAACAAAAAAGTATAAATAATTGTGTCTCTCAGGAATGAGAGATACACAGGTTCTTAGAGGAGTCCATGAAGCACAAATAACAACAAAACCTAAATACCTATTGAGGAGTGAACTTGAGTTTGTAATTAAGTAATAGTTTTTAATATAATGAGAAGCCCTAGAAAAAAACAATCTATTTGTTAGTATTACTCTCTATAATCAGTCAAGGTACTGCAAGAGCAGATTTAACATTTTAAGTAGATATAGGATTGGAATTGCTAGGTTGTATGCTAATAAAACCCTAATGTCAATATACCTCATGGTATATTAAGTTTACCATGTTCAAGACTTGTTCAAATTCACTTCATTGAACAAGGCTCTGAATGCACATATTCAGAAATGTTTGCTTTCTGTAGCCAAAGAAATTAGAATTTATGGGGAGTGCAATTTGGAATTGAACACAGTTCTTTACTGTTCATTGGTTTTATTAAGATATCCTAGACTTCATTAAATTCACTGATATAATGCAATGTAAGTTTCACAAGAATATATAATTCTTATATTGGTCCAAAGATAGTCAAAGTATGCAGTATTTTCAGAAATTGGCAATGAATTCAGGTTTTAAAACTATATTAAATGCTGTTACTTTTAAATTTATTGAACATAAGCCTCCTATTGTTCACCGAAAGTCAGTAAATGGTGATTTTTCTTTAATTATAGAAATTCTACTGCATGAATTAATGACTTTTGAATGTGTGTTAGCTTTGACTGCTATCATGCTACTTGTCTGATAAAGGCATATGTCTTGTTAATGAAAAGCTATGAGATTATTTTATTTAAGAGACAGGTTTAGTCTAAGCACAAGGAGGATTTTCTCCATATAAATTAGCATATGTAAGGATTGAGTTTAAAGTGTGCGTATATTTCATACCAGAAAACAGCACTTTAATGAAGGTGATTGTTCAGTGAGAAACATATAGAAGAGTAGGTTTTTTGAGAATAAGCTTTACAAATAGTAACTCTCCTATACAGGGCAGCTAAGAGATATTCAATAAAACAAGGAAAACATCGGAAAACAGAAAAAGCTGTGAACTGTGTTGCACTGCAGACCCAAGTTGAAGCCTCTGTTTTACCACCTTTGTAGCATAGCTTCATATTTCTAAAATATAGTTTAAATAAAGTTTCAGGAGATCCAATGGGTTGACATGTGTAAGTTCAGGGCTTAAGACACAATAGAAATTATTTATACTTTATAAGTGAAGTAAAAAAAAAAAAAAAAACTGGTCTAAAGAAACATGTTTCTTCAGTTTTGGTGACAAAATAATGTTTTATCCAGCTTAATCAAGAGCCTTCGGTATAATTATCAGAAGAAAATATTTTACAGTTGCTTTAGAATTTTACCTGGAATGTTTAAAACTCTGTTCTGGACAGATATTCAATATGGTGGATACTCTACACGTTATGAAAAACTCTCCAGAAGGGTTTTACATTGTTTAAGAGTAAATATCCAGTTTCAACAGTGGAATTTTTATGTATCAAGATGGCTTTATACCTGCAAAACAATTGTAGTAACTTCCTTTGGAATCTTAAACTCTGATTTTGTTGTTGTTTTTAAATGCCCTCCCAAAAACAGTTCTGAAATTTGAGTGGTACCTCAATTTTCCTTCCTTCCCAGTGCCTATCATTACTTATAGATTTGTATTTGCATTGTTATTCAAGCAATTAATTTTAAAAGTATACAGTATTTTTAAAAGTATGTGTATATTTAATTCCTTTCCTTTTATTTGAAAAATAGAAGATATTTCTCTAAAAATCTGCATGCGATATAACTGAATACTATAATGATCTTCTCACCTGGGAAAACTGGGCAACAAATTTACTTTGTTGCCTAAATAATGTGATCCCACACTTAAAACTGCATTCTGACTATAAAGTTTAAATGATCATTTAAAAGAAAAATTCAATAATCATTTGAGCTATTCAAATAAAAATAATTTCTGAATATTTGTTACTTATCATATAGGTGGATCCTTTTAGCCAGAAATATCAAGGAATTTGAGGTAGTTCTATATATAATAATACAATCAGACTTCATGACTTAGGAAGTCTCAACCTATCCAGATAACAAAATGTGCTATTAAGAGATTTCACTGTTGTGAATGTGTGTTCTAGCAAGCAAACCAAGGATAGGACTAGAAAACCATTTACTGAAGAAATTAGGTATGATGTTAGCTGTATGATGTTACATTTTGGGGCATCTTTGGATTTTTCTCAATCAGACACTTTAAGAAGGGCTGAAATCATCATAGAAATGTGGCTTGTAGCTTTTAGACACTATGTTAGTGTCCTCCAATGTTTCTATTGAAGAATCAATTCCCTGCCTCATCTGCTTCTGGTGGTTGTTGGCATTCCTTAGCATTTCTTGCTATTGCCTGAGGTTTTGTTAGTTAGCACCACTAAACCTCTTCACTTTGTGTGTGTGTGTGTGTATGTGTGGCCATTTCTTCTGGATTGAAGAAGTCTTCACTGGCCAAGGTTGAAGTATACTTGAGAAGAAATCTCAGAGGAGCTTGACTAGAGTTTGTCTAAGACAATCTTTGTTAATACTCAAAGTTTCATCCATATTTGATTCAGATCACTTAGGTAGTGATAGTTTTGGCTTTTGAGCCAAATACTTAGATGAGTTTTTTTTTTTTTTTTTTTAACTTAGAGCTCAAGCACAAGACTTGTAGGCATAATAGGGTTGAGTGAATAACTTCTGCATGTGGTGCAGACAGGAAAACTTGGGGCTAAAGGTCAGACTGTGGTGGCCTTAATGATGATATTAAAAAGATATGTCCATGTTTCAATCCCTGGAAATCGTGAATCTTACATAGTTTTTTTAAAAAAAGACTATTGCTTTATATGAAAAATACATGTATGATTATATTAGGAATTTTGAAAGGAGGTGCTTACGGATTGTCCAATGGTCCATAAAAGCTTCTCTGGTGGCTCAGATGGTAAAGAATCTGCCTGCAAGGTGGGAAACCTGTGTTCGATCCCTGGGTTGGGAAGTTCCCCTGGAAGAGGGCATGACAACCCACTCCAGTAGTCTTACCTGGAGAATCCCCATGGACAGAGGAGCCTGACAAGTTACAGCAACTCTTGGGGTTGCTACAGTCCAAGAGTCAGACCCAGCAGAGAGATTAAGCACGCACACATTGTGGGCCATAAATCCAAGGGCAAATCTTTATGAGAGTGAGGCAGTGAAAGATTTGATTTAAAATGAAAAGAGAAGATACACACCCACAGAAGAAGAGACTACACACACACACACACACACAAACATGAAGAGATTTAGTGATGCTACCTAACAAAAGCTCAGGCAATAGCAAAAAATTCCAAGGAATGCCAATACCCGCCAGAAGCCAAATGAGGCAGGGAATTGATCCTTCCTTAGAGACATTGGAGGGAGTACAGAAATGACAGCAATTTTATTTCAGACTTTTGGTCTGCAGAACTATGAGAGACAACAATTCATCTGTAATTTGTTACAACAGCCACAGGGAACTAATGTAAATTCTCTTGCTAGCACAAGATATGACCAAGCTAGCTTTTTCACCATTAACCCTTAGAAAGATTTTCTAGAAATGCCTTGCCATCTATAAATAGCTGTATTTGATTCAACAGCAATCACACACACACACACACACACACACACACAACCACACATGTGCATGCACATGCACACATACACACACTCTTATGTGAATGTACATTTCTAATTGTATTAGGAAATGGGAACTAGTATGAGTTGTGAGAAATCCAAAAATATGTCTATTTTTGTAGTTGCAAAGAAAAAGCATCTTGGCACAAATGTTTCCAACAAATGTTGATTTCTAACAATTTCTTCTAACACTGATTAAAGGATTTTTTTTTGCGATTATATCAATTGTTCTTAAATATAGTAGATCAATTGTATTCCAAATGAAAATATAAATAAAAATGTTTCTTTAATTCACTAGTATTTTATTATCTTATTCATATATCTCATTTTATGCAATTATTTTAACATCTATTTAAGAAAATTTAAAAGTCATCGTTATTTTAATCCAGTGGAGGAAAGAAATTCAAACACACTACATACTCATTGAAGATCTTTTTCCCTCTTGTCCAAACTTTTCATTCTTCATGTTTGCCTTTTGCTCAATCTTAGCATTTCTTACTAAGGGCAGCAGCTGGGTGGAGCTACCCCGTGTCCGAGGCCAGTGGTGGCCGGGAGGAGACACCCACGTCCGAGGCCAGGGGCAGTCAGGAGAAGCCACCTCGAGCTCGAGGCCAGGGGCGATGACCCCGGGGAGCCACCAGGAGCCTGAGGCCAGGGGTGGCAGCTGGGAGGAGCCACCTTGTGCCCAAGGCCAGGGGCAGTGACCCTGAGGAGCCACCCTAAGCCTGAGCCCGAGGCCAGGGGCAGAAGCTGGGAGGAGCCACCCATGCCCAAGGCCAGGGCCGGCAACCGGGAGGAGCAACCCGAGGAGCGGTGGCTGCGCAGGCGCAGGATGGCCTAGAGGAGCTATCCCATGTTGAAGGTCAGGAACGGCGGCGGTAAGGAGATACCCCTCGTCCAAGGTAAGGAGCAGCGGCTGTGCTTTGCTGAAGCAGCCGTGAAGAGATACCCCACACCCAAGGTAAGAGAAACCCAAGTAAGGTGGTAGGTGTTGCAAGAGGGCATCAGAGGACAGACACACTGAAACCATACTCACAGAAAACTAGTCAATCTAATCACACTAGGACCATAGCCTTGTCTAACTCAATGAAACCAAGCCATGCCTGTGGGGCAACCCAAGACCGGCGGGTCATGGTGGAGAGGGCTGACAGAACGTGGTCCACTGGAGAAGGGAATGGCAAGCCACTTCAATATTCTTGCCTTGAGAACCCCATGAACAGTATGAAAAGGCAAAATGATAGGATACTTGGTAGCAATACTTGATTTATATTAATATGATTGATCAAAGCAGCAGTATCAGTCAACTTGATCTAATTAATATTTTAAACCTTCTCCATCCAACAAAAGCATCATGCCTCTTCTCATGCTCACATGGAACAATCACCAAGGTAGTCCACATTCTGATCCATAAACCATTATCAAGATGACCACATTCTGACACATAAAGCATTGTAACAAACTTTGTAGAATGGAAATCACAAAAAGTTTGTTTGAAGACCACGGTAAAATTAAACTAGAAATCAACAACAGAAAGATAGCTGGAAACGCTCAAGTTATTTGGAGAATTAGCAATACATGTCTAAATAATATATGAGTCAAAGAACTTTCTCAAGTTGAACTAAGTGAAAATGAAAATAGAACTTATCAAAATAGTGGAATGTATAAATAGTTCTTAAAGGGAAATCTACATTCGAGGCATGATACTGAATGCTTGGAGCCGGTGCACTGAGACCACCCAGAGGAATGGTATGGGGAGGGAAAAGGGAAGGGGGGTTCAGGATGGGGAACACGTGTATACCTGTGGTGGATTCATGTTGATGTATGGCAAAACCAATACAATATTGTAAAGTAATTAAACTCCAATTAAAATAAATATATATTTAAAAAAATAAAAATAAGGATGATCTAAAATCAACAAGATAAGTATCAACTTTAGGAAAAAAGAAATAAAACAATTTAAACCTAAATCAAGATAAAAAAAAGTTTAAATATAGCAATCACTTTAATTGAAGGCAGAAAAGTAATAAGAAAGTTGAGAAAACTAAAACCTATGTTTCTGGAAAGATTAATAAAACTGTTAAACTCTAACAAGTCTGACAAGAAAGAAAGAGAGAAGATGTAAATTACCAATAATATAAAGGAAAGATGGATCATCACTATCATGCCATAATCATTAAAATTATAGTAAAGGCATACTGTAAATTACTCTAGTCCACATATTTGATAACTCAGATGAAATAATGTGATTTCCTGAAATACATAATCTATCAAAAGTTTCACCAAAAGAGAGATAATCAGAATAGTGTCATATATATTATTGTTGTTGTTCAGTCGCTAAGTCCTAACTCTTTGATACCCCATGAACTGCAGCACGGCAGGCTTCCTGTCCTTCCCTATCTCTCAGAATGTTCTCAAACTCATGTCCATTGAGTTGGTGTGCCATCCAACCATCTCATCCTCTGTCAGTCTCTTTTACTTTTGCCTTCAATCTTTCCCAGAATCAAGGTCTTTTTTGATGAATTAGCTCTTCCCACTAGATGGGTAAAGTATTGGAGCTTCAGCATCAGCCCTTCTAATGAATATTCAGAGTTGATTTCCTCTGGAATTGACTGATTTGATCTCCATGCTGTCCAAGGGATTCTCAAGAGTCTTCTCCAAAGTCACAGTTCAAAAGCATTAATTCTTCAGTTCTCAGCTTTATTTATGGTACAACTCTCACATCCACACATCAGTTCAGTTCAGTCACTTAGTCATGTCCGACTCTTTGCGACCCCATGAATCGCAGCATGCCAGGCCTCCCTGTCCATCACCATCTCCGGGAGTTCACTCAGACTCACGTTCATCGAGTCTGTGATGCCATCCAGCCATCTCATGCTCTGTCGTCCCCTTCTCCTCCTGCCCCCAGTCCCTCCCAGCATCAGAGTCTTTTCCAATGAGTCAACTCTTCGCATGAGGTCGCCAAGTACTGGCATTTCAGCTTTAGCAT
>SJYT01008114.1:202432-245139 GCA_006410635.1 Cephalophus harveyi
GCATTGGAGAAGGAAATGGCAACCCACTCCAGTGTTCTTGCCTAGAGAATCCCAAGGACAGGGGAGCCTGGTGGGCTGCCGTCCATGGGGTCACACAGAGTCGGACACGACTGAAGTGACTTAGCAGCAGCAGCAGCAGATGTTTTTCTGGAACTCTCTTGCTTTTTCCATGATCCAGTGGATGTTAGCAATTTGATCTCTGGTTCCTCTGACTTTTCTAAAACCAGCTTGAACATCAGGGAGTTTACGGTTCACGTATTGCTGAATCCCAGCTTGAATGATTTTGAGCATTACTTTACTAGTATGTGAGATGAGTGCAATTGTGCAGTAGTTGGAGCATTCTTTGGCATTGCCTTTCTTTGGGATTGGAATGAAAACTGACCTTTTCCAGTCCTGTGGCCACTGCTGAGTTTTCCAGATTTGCTGGCAGATTGAGTGCAGCACTTTCACAGCATCATCTTTCAGGACTTGAAACAGCTCAACTGGAATTCCATCACCTCCACTAGCTTTGTTCGTGGTGATGCTTTCTAAGGCCCACTTGACTTCACATTCCAAGATGTCTGACTCTAGATTAGTGATCACATCATCATGATTATCTCGGTCGTGAAGATCTTTTTTGTACAGTTCTTCCATGTATTCTTGCCACCTCTTAATATCTTCTGCTTCTGTTAGGTCCATACCATTTCTGTCCTTTATCGACCCCATCTTTGCGTGAAATGTTCCCCTGGCATCTCTAATTTTCTTGAAGAGATCTCTAGTCTTTCCCATTCTGTTCTTTTCCTCTATTTCTTTGCATTGATTGCTGAAGGAGGCTTTTTTATCTCTTCTTGCTATTCTCTGGAATTCTGCATTCAGATGCTTATATCTTTCCTTTTCTCCTTTGCTTTTTGCCTCTCTTCTTTCCAAAGCTATATGTAAGGCCTCCCCAGACAGCCATTTTGCTTTTTTGCATTTCTTTTCCATGGGGATGGTCTTGATCCCTGTCTCCTGTACAATGTCACAAACCTCATTCCATAGTTCATCAGGCACTCTATCTATCAGATCTAGGCCCTTAAATCTATTTCTCACTTCCACTGTATAATCAGAAGGGATTTGATTTAGGTCATACCTGAGTGGTCTAGCGGTTTTCCCTACTTTCTTCAATTTGAGTCTGAATTTGGTAATAAGGAGGCCATGATCTGAGCCACAGTCAGCTCCTGGTCTTGGTTTTTTTGACGGTATAGAGCTTCTCCATCTTTGGCTGCAATGAATATAATCAATCTGATTTCAGTGTTGACCATCTGGTGATGTCCATGTGTAGAGTCTTCTCTTGTGTTGTTGGAAGAGGGTGTTTGCTATGACCAGTGCATTTTCTTGGCAAAACTCTATTAGTCTTTGCCCTGCTTCATTCCACCTTCCAAGGCCAAATTTGCCTGTTAGTCCAGGTGTTTCTTGACTTCCTACTTTAGCATTCCAGTCCCTTATAATGAAAAGGAAATCTTTTTTGGGTGTTAGTTCTCAAAGATCTTGTAGGTATTCATAAAACCGTTCAACTTCAGCTTCTTCAGCATTAATGGTTGGGGCATAGACTTGGATAACTGTGATATTGAATGGTTTGCCTTAGAGACTTGAAAAACCATAGCTTTGACTATAAAGATCTTTGTTGGCAAAGTGATTCCCCTGCTTTTAATACACTGTCTAGATTTTTTTTATAGCTTTTCTTCCAAGAAGCAAGTTGTTTGTTTTTTTTTTTTTCCCATCACTGTGTCACAGTCTGCAGCAATTTTGGAGCCCAACCAAATAAAATCTGACACTGTTTCCACTTTTTCCCCAGCACTCTGCCATAAAGTTGATGGGACTAGATGCCATAATCTTAGTTTTTTGAATGTTACGTTCTAAACGACCTTTTTTGCTCTCCTCTTTCACCTTCATCAATAGACTTTTTAATTTCTGTTTGTTTTTGCTTTTAGTGATATAATCTGCATATCTGAGGTCTTGATATTTCTCCTGGCAATCTTATCCCAAGGTTGTGAATCTTCCAACCTGGTATTTCCATGATATACTCTACATATAATTAAATAAGCAATATGATAATATACAGCCTTGACATACTCCTTTCCCAAATTTGAACCAGTCAGCTTTTCAAAGTGCAGTTCTGTTTCTTCTTGTCCACATACAGGCTTCTCAGGAGACAGGTGAGGTCGTTTGTTGTTCCCATCTCTTTAAGAATTTTCCACAGTTTTTTTGTGAGCCGCACAGTAAAAGGCTTTAATGTAGTCAATGAAGAAAAGTAGATGTTTTTCGAAATTCCCTTCCTTTCTCTATGATCCAATAGATGTTGGCAATTTGATCTCTGGTTCCTATGCCTTTTCTAAGTACAGTTTCTACATCTGGAAGTTCTTGGTTCATGTATTGTTGAACCCTAGTTTGAAAGATTTTGAGAATTACCTTGTTAGCATGTGAAATGAGCACAAATGTATGGTAGTTTGAACATTTTTTGGCATTGCCTTTCTTTGGAATTGGGATGAAAACTGACCTCTTCCAGGCCTGTATCCAATGCCTTGTTTTCCAAATTTGCTAGCACTTTCAAAACATCACCTTATAGGATTTTAAATAGCTCAATTGGAATTCCATCACTTCCACTAGCTTTGTTTGTAATAATGTTTTCTAAGGCTCACACTCCAGGATATCTGGCTTTAGTTGAGTTACCACACCACCATGTTATCTCAGTCATTAAGACCTTTCAGCATAATTCTTCTGTGTATTCTTGTCACTTCTTACTCTCTCCTGCTTCTTGTTAGGTCTTTATTGTTTCTGTCCTTTATTGTCTCATCTTTGCATGAAATGTTCCCTTGGTATCTCTAATTCTTTTGAAGATATCTCTAGTCTTCCCCACTCTATTGTTTTCCTCTTTCTTTTTGCATTGCTCATTTAAGAAGGCTTTCTTATCTCTCTCTTGTATTCTCTGAAACACTGCATTCGGGTGGGTATATCTTTCCCTTTATCCTATGGGCTTTGTTTCTCTTATTTTGTCAATGATTTTTAAGGTCTCCTCAGACAACCTCTTCAGATCTATTAAATAAATCATATCAATAATTAATAATCTTTCAAATAAAGAAGTGCAAATCTAGAGTTTTTCAATGGTGAATTCTAAGAAACATCTAAGTGAAAAAATGCCAACTCTCTACAATATATCCCAGAAAATAGAATTTAATTATTTTAAACTCATTCCATGAAGCTAGTATTACCTGACTACTAAAACCAGATATAATTTTTACAAGAAGGAATAACAATAGACTAGTAACTCTCATTAATATGGGTGCAAGTCCTTAGTAAAATGTAGTTAATCAAATCCAACAATGAATAAAAAGAATTATATACCATATGAGGTTTTGAAGGCTATTATAATATTTGAAAATCAATATAAACCACTACATCAACAGGCTAAAAACTAAAAATCGTGATTATATTAATTATAGAATACAACAATTGGAAATTCAAGACTTGTTTTTAGAGAAGGCCCTTCATGAAAATGACAAACACCTATAAAATACTTATAATTAGCATCATATTTAATCTTGAAAATCTATATACTTTCTTTCTAAGATTGGGAATAAGATATCCTCTCAACCAATCATATTAAGCAAGCATACAATAAGACTGAGCTAATTCAATACAAGTAATAGAAAACATAAGCTATATAAATAGGAAATGAAAAAATAAAACTTTCTCTATTTAAAGATGACACAATTGCCTACAAAGAATATACAAAAGAATTACAAATATATATATATATATAAGTTTCTGTAGCTAATACATGAGTGGAGTAAATTATCCAGTTGCAAGTTTAGAGGAGATCAAGATTGCAGTGTAGGAGGATTTGAAAACTCACACCCCTGACCACACACACACACGTGCACACACACACACACACACAAATAAATGAGGAATAGAATGATCCATACAGAGTTAAGTATGAAGGGAAGAAAACTGGCAGGCTAAGATATGTGCCCCAGGAGGGCACTCAGAGAAAAGGGAGATTAGACAAGTGGAGATTCCCCTGGAGACTGAGTGGTCTAATTTACACTTTGAGCACTCCAGTCCCTGGGGTCTGACACAGGAGAGGTGAGGCCCCTTAGTTGGGTGTCCAGCTAACATGAAACTTCCCTTATGAGGAATATATATGTGCTTGTGTGCTCCTCCTGGAGCAGGGTGGAGAGGGCAGATTGAGACTCCTCAAGTGGAAATCAGTCGATTTCCCACAAACACCCTGGCACGTGCTCCAGCTTAAGCAAAGTGAACACTCCAGCCCCACTTGCTTCATTCTTCAGCTCCACGCCAGAGTGAGTGCTGCCATGACTGAGGAAAGAGGTTGCTCAGTCCTGAAGTGGCACTGAGGAGGGTGGGGGAAGCCACTAGTAGTGCTTACAGGAAGTACATGAGAAGAATTCTTGACTTCTGTCTGTAGCCAGACTGCCATGGTCTACACCACAGCACAGACCAAGAGCCTCATGGACCACTCTTCCCCTGTAGCACAGCTCCACAACAGGGCAGGCAGAGGTGACAGGTGATGAGGATAGGCCCCAACTGTGATGCACAAAGGAGGCTCGGATTTAAAGTGTCCTCCAAATGGGACTGAGGCAGCCTTTACCGGTCCTTGCACTGGAGTACATAAGAAATAACCCCAACCTCTGTTTGCAGCAGAATCCCCACAGCCTGTGCCTCTCACATATAGAGTCTAGATGGGCTCTTCTTTCTCAAGCATTGCTCACCACTCTGGCAAGAATGAAGAAAGCACATATTAAAATGAAGACAGCCAGCTTAGGCCTTACCTTCAGGGCTTCTGCTCCAACAACTAAAAACCCCACCCTGCCTCTGATATGGTAGTTAAGGCCACTGAACAAGGGTAAAGCTCCAGTTCACACCTGGCTCTGATCTTAGTATCTCCATGTCTAAACACATCCTTTACCAAAGTGATCGCTGCCAGCACACCCTTAGGAAAGATGTGGTTCATGTTCACATAAAATCCAGCTTTCTGACCAAAGTCACTTGTTGCATATAGAATATAGCGGGATGCTTGGACATAAACATAACTTTCTAGAACCACAATAGATAATTGTTTCACCTAATACATAGAAACGGAGACAATTAGCAAAATGAGAAGACAAAGGAATTAATCTCAATTGAAAGAGTAAGAGAAAACCTTTGAAAAAACAAATAATGAAACAAACAAGAAGCAACTTAGATAAAGAATTCAAAGCATTAGTAATAAGAACACTAGTTGAATTAGAAAGATAAGTAAATGAACAAAGTGATGATTTTAATAAGGCACTAGAAAATATTTAGCAATAATGAGTCAGAAATTAAGAGTACTATAACTGAAAATAAAAAGCACACTAGAAGGAATTAATAGCAGACTAGGTGATACAGAAGGGGCTTCCCTGGTGATTCAGAGGTCTCTTGCAATGCGGGAGGCCTGGGTTCAAACCTTGGGTTGGGAAGATCCCCTGGAGAAGGAAATGGCAACACATTCCAGTAGTCTTGTCTGGAGAATCCCATGGATGGAGGAGTCTGGGGGGCTACAGTCCACGGGGTCGCAAAGAGTCAGACACGACTGAGCAAGCAACTTAAATTAACTTAAGGTGATACAGAAGAATGCGTAAGTGATCTGGAAGATAGAGAAAAGGAAGCAACCTAATCAGAAAAGCTAAAATAATAATAAATGAGAACAGTTTTAGAGAACTCTGGATAGCACAAGTGTAACAGCATTCACATTAGAAAGGCCTCATAAGGAGAAGAAAGAGAGAAGGGGGTAAAAATATACTTCAGGAAATTATAGTTGAAAACTTCCCACACCTGAAGAATGAAACAATTGTCCAATACAGGAAGCACAGAGTCCCAAATAAAATGAACCAAAACATACCCACACTAAGGTATATCATAAATAAAATGGAAAAATTAAATTTCTAAGGGAAGCAAAAAAAAAAAATCTTATTTAAGGTTTTCAGCTGATTTCTCTGCAGAAGCTTTGCAGGCCAGAAGAGAATCTTATAATATTTGGGCAGTGCTTAGAGTGAAAAAAGAAAAAGAAAAACTTGCCACCTAGGATATTCTACTCAGCAAAATTATCATGTAGAATAGAAGAGGACATAAAGGACTTCTTCAGTTTAGTTCAGTTCAGTTTCTCAGTCATGTCCGACACTTTGCAACCCCCATGGGCTGCATCGAGCCAGGCTTCCCTGTCCATCACCAACTCCTAGAGTTTTCTCAAACTCGTGTCCATTGAGTTGTTGACACCATCTAACCATGTCATCCTCTGTTGTCCACTTCTCTTCCTGCCTTCAATCTTTCCGAGCATCAGGGTTTTTTCAAATGAGTCAGTTCTTTACATCAGGTTGCCAAAGTATTAGAGTTGCAGCTTCAGCATCAGTCCTTCTAATGAATATTAGGACTGATTTCCTTTAGGATGGACTTTTTAGATAAGCAGAAACTGAAAGAATTCATTGATACTAAGCCTACCCTAAAATAAGTGTTCAAGGGTCTTCTCCAAGTGGAAAAGAAGAGGCTTCAATAAGAGGAATCTTTATGAAAGAAAAATGCCCCACTGGTAAAGGCAAATATATAATAAAGGCTGAGAACAGATCATTTAATAAGCTAGTCCACAGATTAAAAGACAAAATACTGAAAAGAAAGGTATGACTATAATGATCAGTAAGAGATGAAGATGTATAAAGGCCATCAGAAACACAAAATGCAGGAAAGGAGAGTAAAAATATATATATATATATATTTTTAAATAATGTGATTGAAAACAGAAGGACTGCCTATTTAAAACAGATATATTGGGTTAGCCAAAATGTTCCTTCAGTTTTTTAAGTAAATATAAAAGACATAATTTTGTTTTTTTCATTTTCACCAAGAACTTTATGAGACAACATATTCACCATTTTGTTCCACTACCTTCTGCCATTTTTAAGCAACTTCATGATATCATTTTCCCCAAAGTTTTTATCTTGTTTGAGCAAAGAACTATTCTGGGTGCCTTTTACAGTCTTCTGCTACTAAGTTGCTTCAGTCGTGTCCAACTCTGTGCGACCCCAAAGACGGCAGCCCACCAGGCTCCCCTATCCCTGAGATTCTCCAGGCAAGAACACTGGAGTGGGTTGCCATTTCCTGCACCAATGCATGAAAGTGAAAAGTGAAAGTGAAATCGCTCAATCATGTCTGACTCCTAGCGACCCCATGGACTGCAGCCTACCAGGCTCCTCCGTCCATGGGATTTTCCATGCAAGAGTACTGGAGTGGGTTGCCATTGCCTTCTCCTAGGGAATTTAAATTTTTTTTCCATTAAGATAATTTTGTAAAGACCAAAATAAATGAGCATCCAAAAATTCAATGTCTGTTGAATATGGCAGATGAATCAGAACTTCCCTGCCAAATTACAATAGTTTTTGCCTGTTTATCAAAACAGTATGCAGTCTTGTATTATACTGATGACTGCTGCTGCTGCTGTTGCTAAGTTGCTTCAGTCGTGTCTGACTCTGTGTGACCCAATAGAAGGCGGCCCCCCAGGATCCCCCGTCCCTGGGATTCTCCAGGCAAGAACACTGGAGTGGGTTACCATTTACTTTTCCAGTGCGTGAAAGTGGAGTCGCTCAGTCATGTCTGACTCTCCGTGACCCCATGGACTGCAGCCTACCAGGCTCCTCCGTCCATTGGATTTTCCAGGCAAGAGTACTGGAGTGGGGTGCCATCGCCTTCTCTGATACTGATGGAAGATTATGCATTTTTTGTGAACTAATTGTGGAAGCGTTTCATTGAGTGCTGATTTCAGTTGGTCTAATTGGGAGCACTACTTGTTTGGTTTCCAGAAGGAGCTCATAATAAAAGAGCTTCCAATGCCACTATATACACAACATCATCTTTGAATGAAGACTGGTCTTTGGTGTGGTTGGTGGTCGTTCATTTTGTTTATTCCATGATCTATTCCATTTCACATTAGTGTACAGCATCCATTTTTCATTGTCCATTATGATTTGCTTTAAAAACGGAGTGCTCTCATTGCATTTAAGTAGATAATCCCATGCAGAAACAATGTCAAGAAATTTTTTATCACTTAACTTATATGGAACCCAAACATCAAAGTGATTAGCATAACGAATCTGGTGAAAACTATTTTTAACACTTGATTTGGATATTTTGAATATGTTGACTGTCTCCTGTATAGTATAATATGATTGCTGCTAATTGACATCTCAATTTCATTGCTATCAATTTCAACTGGTCTATCTGGCTATGAAACATCATCCAGCAAGAAACCTCTAGCATGAAATTTTGCAAGCTAATATTGACATGTTTAACCAATCAAAGCATCTTCTTCATACAATGCAAAAAATTTTGTGTTTGTGTATTAGCTACATTTTTAGCTTTCTTGAAATAAAACATATGTTGGAAATATTGCTTTTTATTCTCTTCAATATTTAAATGGCTACACCAAAATTTACCAGTTTTGATTTCTTTTTTTTAATCCATGACTAATTGTTTAAAGAAGAAAAAACTAATCATCTATATGCTGCCTACCAGAAGAAACTGACATCAGAGCTGAGGAATATTAGAATAAAAAAAAAAAAAAGACTTTAAAATAAAATTGATAACAAGCCATTGAAAGGCCTTATATACTAACAAAGGGATCAAAATAAAAAGAGGATATTAGAGGACTTCCTTGGTGATCCAGTGATTAATAATCTGCCTTGCAATGCAGAAGATGTGGGTTTGATCGCTGGTCAGGGAACAAAAATCCCACATGCTCTAGGGCAACGAAGCCTGTACAACACAACTACTGAGCCCATGTATCACAACAAAATATCCTGCATGATCCAACAAAGATCCTGAATGCCACAACTAAGATCCAACAGAGCCAAATAAAATAAATTATAAAAATAAGATACTACATGTAGACAATACAGTTCTACATGTAGACAATACAGTTCAGTTCAATTGCTCAGTCGTGTCCGACTCTTTGTGACCCCATGAATCGCAGCACACCAGGCCTCCCTGTCCATCACCAACTCCCAGAGTTCACTCAGACTCACATCCATCGAGTCAGTGATGCCATCTAGCCATCTCATCCTCTGTCGTCCCCTTCTCTTCCTGCGCCCAATCCCTCCCAGCATCACAGTCTTTTCCAATGAGTCAACGCTTCGCATGAGGTGGCCAAAGTACTGGAGTTTCAGCTTTAACATCATTCTTTCCAAAGAAATCACAGAGCTGATCTGCTTCAGAATGGACTAGCTGGATCTCCCTGTAGTCCAAGGGACTCTCAAGAGTCTTCTCCAACAACACAGTTCAAAAGCATCAATTCTTCGGTGCTCAGCCTTCTTCACAGTCCAAATTTCACATCCATACATGACCACAGGAAAAACCATAGCCTTGACTAGACAGACATTAGTCAGCAAAGTAATGTTTCTGCTTTTGAATATGATATCTAGGTTGGTCATAAGTTTTCTTCAAAGGAGTAAGCATCTTTTAATTTCATGGCTGTAGTCACCACCTGCAGTGATTTTAGAGCCCCAAAAATAAAGTCAGACACTGTTCCCACTGTTTCCTCATCTATTTCCCATGAAGTGATGGGACCAGATGACATGATCTTTGTTTTCTGAATGTTGAGCTTTAAGCCAACTTTTTCACTCTTCACTTTCACTTTCATCAAAAAGCTTTTTAATTCCTCTTCACTTTCTGCCATAAGGGTGGTATAATCTGCATATCTGAGGTTATTGGTATTTCTCCCAGCAGTCTTTATTCCAGCTTGTGTTTCTTCCAGTCCAGTGTTTTTCTTGATGTACTCTGCATATAAGTTAAATAAGCAGGGTGACAATATGCAGCCTTGACGTACTCCTTTTCCTATTTGAAACCAGTCTGTTGTTCCATGTTCAGTTCTAACTGTTGCTTCCTGACATGCATACAGATTTTCAAGAGGCAGGTCAGGCAGGTCAGGTGGTCTGGTATTCCCATCTCTTTCAGAATTTTCCACAGTTTATTGTGATCCACACAGTCAAAGGCTTTGGCATAGTCAATAAAGCAGAAACAGATATTTTTCTGGAACTCTCTTGCTTTTTCCATGATCCAGCAGATGTTGACAATTTGATCTCTGGTTCCTCCACCTTTTCTGAAACCAGCTTGAACATCAGGAAGTTCACGGTTGACATATTGCTGAAGCCTGGCTTTAAGAATTTTGAGCATTACTTTACTAGCATGTGAGATGAGTGCAATTGTGTGGTGGTTTGAACATTCTTTGGCATTGCTTTCTTTGGAATTGGAATGACCTTTTCCAGTCCTGTGGCCACTGCTGAGTTTTCCAAATTTGCTGGCAGACTGAGTGCAGCACTTTCACAGCATCATCTTTCAGGATTTGAAATATGTCAACTCTAATTCCATCACCTCCACTAGCTTTGTTCATAGTGATGCTTTCTAAGGCCCACTTGACTCTACATTCCAGGATGTCTGGCTCTAGATGAGTGATCACACCATCATGATTATGTCGGTCATGAAGGTCTTTTTTCATACAGTTCTTCTGTGTATTCTTGCCACCTCTTCTTAATATATTCTGCTTCTGTTAGATCCATACCATTTCTGTCCTTTATTGAGCCCATCTTTGCATGAAATGTTCCCTTAGTATCTCTAATTTTCTTGAAGAGATCTCTAGTCTTTCCCATTCTGTTCTTTTCCTCTATTTCTTTGCATTGATCACTGAAGAAGGCTTTCTTATCTCTTCTTGCTATTCTTTGGAACTCTGCATTCAGATGCTTATATCTTTCCTTTTCTCCTTTGCTTTTTGCTTCTCTTTTTTTCACAGCTATTTGTAAGGCCTCCCCAGACAGCCATTTTGCTTTTTTTCATTTCTTTTCCATGGGGATGGTCTTGATCCCTGTCTCCTGTACAATGTCACGAACCTCATTCCATAGTTCATCAGGCACTCTATCTATCAGATCTAGGCCCTTAAATCTATTTCTCACTTCCACTGTATAATCAGAAGGGATTTGATTTAGGTCATACCTGAATGGTCTAGCGGTTTTCCCTACTTTCTTCAATTTAAGTCTGAATTTGGCAATAAAGAGTTCATGATCGGAGCCTCAGTCAGCTCCTGGTCTTGTTTTGTTTTTTTTTTTTTTTGACTTTATAGAGCTCCTCCTTCTTTGGCTGTAAAGAATATAATCAATATGATTTCGGTGTTGACCATCTGGTGATGTCCATGTGTAGAGTCTTCTCTTGTGTTGTTGGAAGAGGGTGTTTGCTATGACTAGTGCATTTTCTTGGCAAAACTCTATTGGTCTTTACCTTGCTTCATTCCACATTCCAAGGCCAAATTTGCCTGTGACTCCAGGTGTTTCCTGACTTCCTACTTTTGCATTCCAGTCCCCTATAATGAAAAGGACATCTTTTTTGGGTGTTAGTTCTAAAAGGTCTTGTAGGAAGAAACACAAGCTAGAATCAAGATTGCCGGGAGAAATATCAATGACCTCAGATATGCGGATGACACCACTCTTATGGCAGAAAGTGAAGAGGAAGTAAAAAGCTTCTTGATGATACTGAAAGAGAAAAGCGAAAAAGTTGGCTTAAAGCTCAACATGCAGAAAACGAACATCATGACATCCAGTCCCATCACTTCATGGGAAATAGATGGGGAAACAGTGGAAACAGTATCAGACTTTATTTTTTGGGCTCCAAAATCACTGCAGATGGTGACTGCAGTCATGAAATTAAAAGATGCTTACTCCTTGGAAGAAAAGTTATGACCAACCTAGATAGTATATTCAAAAGCAGAGACATTACTTTACTGACTAAGGTCTGTCTAGTCAAGGCTATGGTTTTTCCTGTGGTCATGTATGGATGCAAGAGTTGGACTGTGAAGAAAGCTGAGTGCCAAAGAATTGATGCTTTTGAACTTTGGTGTTGGAGAAGACTCTTGAGAGTCCCTTGGACTGCAAGGAGATCCAACCAGTCCATTCTGAAGGAGATCAACCCTGTGATTTCTTTGGAAGGAATGATGTTAAAGCTGAAACTGCAGTACTTTGGCCACCTCATGCGAAGTGTTGACTCATTGGAAAAGACTCTGATGCTAGTTAGGATTGGGTGCAGGAGGAGAAAGGGACGACCGAGGATGAGATGGCTGGATGGCATCACGGACTCGATGAACATGAGTCTGAGTGATCTTTGGGAGATGGTGATGGACAGGGAGGCCTGGCGTGTTGTGATTCATGGGGTCGCAAAGAGTCGGACTCGACTGAGCGACTGAAATGAACTGAACTGAACTGTAGGTCTTCATAGAACCATTCAACTTCAACTTCTTCAGTGTTACTGGTTGGGGCATAGACTTGGATTACTATGATATTGAATATTTTGCCTTGGAAACGAACAGAGATCATTCTGTTGTTTTTGAGATTGCATATAAGTACTGCGTTTCAGACTCTTTTGTTGACCATGATGGCTACTCCATTTCTTCTGAGGGATTCCTGGCTGCAGTAGTAGATATAATGGTCATCTGACAGTATGTGGTGCACTGAAGAAGGGAATGGCAAACCACTTCAATATTCTTGCCTTGATAATCTCAAGAACAGTATGAAAAGGCAAAATGTATCCAATACAGGAGTACATAAATATATAAAAACAAATATTAAAAAACATAATGAAAGAAATTACCAATGATAAAATAATAATAAAAGACTTTAATATACCACTTATATTAGTGGGCAGATAATCCAAAGAAAAAATCAGTAATGCAACAGTGGTCTTAAATGACATAGCAAACCATCTGGATTTAATAGGTGTCTGTAGGACATCCATCCCAAAGTAGCACAATGCACATTCCCCCCACTCCCAATGGCACATAGAACTTTCTCCAGGATAGATTACACGCTAGGCCTCAAAACAAGTCTCAACAGGTTTAAGAGAATAATGGTTATAGCAAGCATTTTTTTTTCCCCTGATGACAATGGTGTGCAACTAGAAATCAAAAGAAAAATGGGAAAAGCAGATACACATGGAAACTAAATAGCAAAATATAAATAAATAAATAAATGGATCAAAGATGAAACCAAAGAAGAAAACAGAAAACACCTTTCAGTTCAGTTCAGTTGCTCAGTCGTGTCTGACTCTTTGCGACCCCATGAATTGCAGCATGCCAGGCCTCCTTGTCCATCACCAGCTCCTGGAGTTTTCTCAGACTCACGTCCATCGAGTCAGTGATGCCATCCAGCCATCTCATACTCTGTCATCCCCTTCTCCCCCTGCCCCGAATCCCTCCCAGCATCAGAGTTTTTTCCAATGAGTCAACTCTTCACATGAGGTTTAGACAGATGAAAATGTAAACATAGCTTTCCAAAATCTATGAGATGCAGCAAAAGAAGTTCTAAGGGGACAGTTTGTAGCAATATTGACCTACCCCAAGAAACAAGCAAAATCTCAAACAAACTAAGCTACTAACTCAAGGAGTTATAAGAAGATGAAACAAAGCCCAAAGTCAGCAGAAATAATAAAAGTAACATAGAAAATAGAATAGAGGTGGAAATAGAAATGAAAAATGAAACCAAGAGTTGTTTTTTTTTTTTTTTAAGTATCCAAATAGATAAACCTTTAGACAGGCTTATCAAGTGGAAAAGAGAAAAGGCCCAAATAAACAAAACAAAAAAGAAAGAGGGGAAATGATAACCAATATCACAGAAATGCAAAAGTCATAAGAGGATACTGTAAACAGTTATATACCAAGAAACTGGATGACCTAGAAGAAATGGCAAATATCTAGCTACACACAACATGTTAAGACTCAGGAAGAAATAAACAATTTGAATACACTCATCACTGTTAGTGAAATTGAGTCTGTAATTAATAAAAAGCAAAAAAAAATTAGAAAATAAAATTTAGGGCCAAAAGTTTTCACAGCAGAATTCTATCAACATACAATTAAGAGCTAATACTTGTCCTTCACACACTATTCCAAAATGTTGAAGAAAATGGAACACTTCCAAATTTATCATACAAGGTCTAATTATCTTGTACAAAAGCCAGACAATGGCAATACCTGTCTCTTATACACATCTAGATGTGTATAAGAGACAGATCTCCATGTCTAAACACATCCTTTACCAAAGTGATCGCTGCCAGCACACCCTTAGGAAAGATGTGGTTCATGTTCACATAAAATCCAGCTTTCTGACCAAAGTCACTTGTTGCATATAGAATATAGCGGGATGCTTGGACATAAACATAACTTTCTAGAACCACAATAGATAATTGTTTCACCTAATACATAGAAACGGAGACAATTAGCAAAATGAGAAGACAAAGGAATTAATCTCAATTGAAAGAGTAAGAGAAAACCTTTGAAAAAACAAATAATGAAACAAACAAGAAGCAACTTAGATAAAGAATTCAAAGCATTAGTAATAAGAACACTAGTTGAATTAGAAAGATAAGTAAATGAACAAAGTGATGATTTTAATAAGGCACTAGAAAATATTTAGCAATAATGAGTCAGAAATTAAGAGTACTATAACTGAAAATAAAAAGCACACTAGAAGGAATTAATAGCAGACTAGGTGATACAGAAGGGGCTTCCCTGGTGATTCAGAGGTCTCTTGCAATGCGGGAGGCCTGGGTTCAAACCTTGGGTTGGGAAGATCCCCTGGAGAAGGAAATGGCAACACATTCCAGTAGTCTTGTCTGGAGAATCCCATGGATGGAGGAGTCTGGGGGGCTACAGTCCACGGGGTCGCAAAGAGTCAGACACGACTGAGCAAGCAACTTAAATTAACTTAAGGTGATACAGAAGAATGCGTAAGTGATCTGGAAGATAGAGAAAAGGAAGCAACCTAATCAGAAAAGCTAAAATAATAATAAATGAGAACAGTTTTAGAGAACTCTGGATAGCACAAGTGTAACAGCATTCACATTAGAAAGGCCTCATAAGGAGAAGAAAGAGAGAAGGGGGTAAAAATATACTTCAGGAAATTATAGTTGAAAACTTCCCACACCTGAAGAATGAAACAATTGTCCAATACAGGAAGCACAGAGTCCCAAATAAAATGAACCAAAACATACCCACACTAAGGTATATCATAAATAAAATGGAAAAATTAAATTTCTAAGGGAAGCAAAAAAAAAAAATCTTATTTAAGGTTTTCAGCTGATTTCTCTGCAGAAGCTTTGCAGGCCAGAAGAGAATCTTATAATATTTGGGCAGTGCTTAGAGTGAAAAAAGAAAAAGAAAAACTTGCCACCTAGGATATTCTACTCAGCAAAATTATCATGTAGAATAGAAGAGGACATAAAGGACTTCTTCAGTTTAGTTCAGTTCAGTTTCTCAGTCATGTCCGACACTTTGCAACCCCCATGGGCTGCATCGAGCCAGGCTTCCCTGTCCATCACCAACTCCTAGAGTTTTCTCAAACTCGTGTCCATTGAGTTGTTGACACCATCTAACCATGTCATCCTCTGTTGTCCACTTCTCTTCCTGCCTTCAATCTTTCCGAGCATCAGGGTTTTTTCAAATGAGTCAGTTCTTTACATCAGGTTGCCAAAGTATTAGAGTTGCAGCTTCAGCATCAGTCCTTCTAATGAATATTAGGACTGATTTCCTTTAGGATGGACTTTTTAGATAAGCAGAAACTGAAAGAATTCATTGATACTAAGCCTACCCTAAAATAAGTGTTCAAGGGTCTTCTCCAAGTGGAAAAGAAGAGGCTTCAATAAGAGGAATCTTTATGAAAGAAAAATGCCCCACTGGTAAAGGCAAATATATAATAAAGGCTGAGAACAGATCATTTAATAAGCTAGTCCACAGATTAAAAGACAAAATACTGAAAAGAAAGGTATGACTATAATGATCAGTAAGAGATGAAGATGTATAAAGGCCATCAGAAACACAAAATGCAGGAAAGGAGAGTAAAAATATATATATATATATATTTTTAAATAATGTGATTGAAAACAGAAGGACTGCCTATTTAAAACAGATATATTGGGTTAGCCAAAATGTTCCTTCAGTTTTTTAAGTAAATATAAAAGACATAATTTTGTTTTTTTCATTTTCACCAAGAACTTTATGAGACAACATATTCACCATTTTGTTCCACTACCTTCTGCCATTTTTAAGCAACTTCATGATATCATTTTCCCCAAAGTTTTTATCTTGTTTGAGCAAAGAACTATTCTGGGTGCCTTTTACAGTCTTCTGCTACTAAGTTGCTTCAGTCGTGTCCAACTCTGTGCGACCCCAAAGACGGCAGCCCACCAGGCTCCCCTATCCCTGAGATTCTCCAGGCAAGAACAAAATCTAAAAATGATATAAAAAATGGAAAAAATATTTCATGTTATTGAATTGGAAAAAGTAATATTATTAAAATGCCAGTACCACCAAAACAGTTTACAGATTTAATGCAAACTCTATTAAAATACCCATGACATTTTTCACAGGGAAAGAACAAATAATCATAAAAATTGTATAGAAATGCACAAGATTCAAAGGAATCTTGAGGGAAAAAAAAAGAGCATAGTTAGAGGTATCACACTTCCTGATTTCAAACTATATTACAAAACTACAATAATCAAAACATAATGATACTGGCCTGAAAACAGACACATAGATGAATGGAATAAAATAGAGAGCCCAGAAATGTCTACTCACCTATGGTCAATTAATTTATCACAAATGAGGCAAGAATATACCATGGGGAAAAGATGTAACTTCAATATCTGATGCTGAAAAAAACTGAACAGCTGCTTGTAAAACAATGAGACTAGAACATTTTCTTATGCCATATACAAAAATAAAGTCAAAATTGGTTAAAGTCTTAAATGTAACACTTTAAGCCATAAAATTCCTATAAAAGTACATAGACAAAGCAGTCTTTAATATAAAGGGCAGAAATATTTTTTTCATCTCTTGCCTAGAGTAAAATAAATGAAAGCAAAAATAAACCAATAGGATCTAATTAAATTTAAAATTTTTTGTATAGCAAAAGAAACCACTGACAAAATAAAAAGACAGCCTACTGAAGAAGAAAATATTTGAAAATGTAATGACCAATAAAAAGTTAATATGCAAAATACATAAACAGCACTTACACTCAACATAAACTGAAATAAATAAGAATTCAATTGAAAAAAAGTCAGACAACCTGAATGGACTATCATCAAAAAATATAAATAACAAAAAATGACAAAAAATGTGAAGAAAAGGGAACACTGTATACTGTCAGTTGAAATTTAAATTGGTATAGCCACTATGGAAAAGAGTAAGGAGATTTCTCAAGAAAGCAAAACTAAATTTAGATTCAGCAAACTTACTTCTGGTTTATACCTAAAATAACCAAAAACTCCGATTCAAAAGGATACATGGGCCCCAATGTTCGTAACAGCATTACTTTCAATAATCAAGATATGGAAGCAAGCTAAGTGGAAAACTATAATTATCTGATTAAAAAGTCAAATGAACTGTAAATAGAGAAATATTAAGTCTCAATAATTCTTCAGATGTTGACTCATCCCCATATAGGGGGTCAATAGTTTCAATAGATCTATGGTTCCAACAGAATCCCTATCAAGATGGATTTGTGCATGCTAAGTCGCTTCAATTGTATCTGACTTCTTATGACTCTGTGGACTATAGCCCACCAGGCTCTGTCCATGAGATTCTCCAGGCAAGAATACAAGAATGGGTCACCATGCCTTCTTCCAGGGAATCTTCCTGATCCAGGGATCGAACCCATGTCTCTTATGACTCCTTCAATGGCAGCTGTGTTCTTTACCACTAGTGCTACATGGGAAACACCCTAACAAAAATCAGCAAGGACTTTCATAGGTTTGAAAACAAAATGGCTCTGAAGCTTATGTAGAAGGAAAAATACACACACTAGTCAATACCATACTAAAAAAAGGAACAAGAGTTGGAAAATTGACACTGATTTCAATTTGAACTGATAATACTGTATCATTATTGGTTCATTGAATGTGACAAATGTACCATAGTAACCTGAGATGCTCTTAATTGAAAAAAATTGATTAGGTAATAAGAGAATTTTCTATATTATCTTCTGAATTTTGCTATCAATCTAAGCCATTTTGAAATTATAAAACCTATTAAACAACAACAAAATAATGCTTTGTTGGGGCTGGATATAAGAACAGGCAATTATTAATAATGCTCAAAAGGAGACTTTTGTAAATGGCAGAAATTTTCTAAAATAATATTGTTGTATGGTTGCATAACTTTTAAATTTATGAAAAATTCATTTATTAAAAAATCTATTAAATTTACTTCAATGGTAGATTTCATACGTAAATCATGTCTCACAATCTGTTTAAAAGTAAAACATGAAGCCTAAATACTGGGAACTTAACACAAATGTTTGGTTCAGTTCAGTTCAGTTCAGTTACTCAATTGTGTCTGACTCTTTGCAACCCCATGGACTGCAGCACTTCCCCTCAGGATTCTAACACTTCCCTGAAGGATGCCAGGATTCCTTGTCTGTCATCAACTCCTGGTACTTACTCAAACCCATGCCCATTGAGTCAGTGATGCCATCCAACATCTCATCCTTTGTTGTCTCCTTCTCCTCCTGCCTTCAATCTTTCCCAGCACCAGGGTCTTTTCCAGTGAGTCAGTTCATCACATCATGTGGCTGAAGTATTTGAGTTTAAGCTCCAGCATCAGTCCTTCCAATGAATATTCAGGACTGATTTCAAGATTGACTGTTTGATCTCCTTATAGTCCAAGTGACTTTTGAGAATCTTCTCCAATGCCACAGTTTAAAAGCATCAGTCCTTCAGTGCTCAATTTTCTTTATAGCCCAACTCTCAGATCCATACATGACTACTGGAAAAAGCATAGATTTGACTAGATGGACCTTTGTCGGCAAAGTAATGTCTCTGATTCATAGCTTTTCTTCTAAGGAGCAAGCATCTTTTAATTTCATGGCTTCAGTCATCATCTGCAGTGATTTTGGAGCCCCAAAGTCTGTCACTGTTTCCATTGTTTCTCCATTTATTTGCCATGAAGTGATGGGACCAGATGCCATGATCTTACCTTTTTTTAGTGTTGAGTTTTAAGCCAATGTTTTCACTCTTCTCTTTCAGTTTCATCAAAAGTCTCTTTAGTTCTTCTTCACTTCCTACCATAAGGGTTGTCTCATCAGTATATCTGAGGTTATTGGTATTTTTCCGGGCAAAAGTATAAATAGAAAATATTGAGAGTCATACACAGAGAAGTTAGAATACATAGAAATTAATGATTTTTGACTGAAGCCAAAGCAGTGTAGAGAAAGAAATAATTGAGTGAAAGAGAGAAATAGAGAATACTGACATTTAGAAGCAGAGGTGGAGAAAAAGCATTATTTTGTTATCAGTAGCTGTCTTTTATTCAGTTCAGTTCAGTTCAGTTCAGTCGCTCAGTTGTGTCCAACTCTTTGCAACCCCATGAATCACAGCACGCCAGGCCTCCCTGTTCATCACCATCTCCCGGAGTTTACTCAGACTCACGTCCATCGAGTCTGTGATATCATTTTATTATTTTATTTATTTTTAATATAAATTTATTTATTTTAATTGGAGGCTAGTTACTTTACAATATTGTATTGGTTTTGCCATACATCAACATGAATCCGCCATGGATATACACGTGTTCCCCATCCTGAATGCCCCTCTCACTTCCCTCCCCATACCATCCCTCTGGGTCATCCCAGTGCACCAGCCCCAAGCATCCTGTATATTGCATTGAACCTGGACTGGTGTTTCATTTCACATATGATATTATGCATGTTTCAATGCCATTCTCCTAAGTCATCCCACCCTCGCCCTCTCCCACAGAGTCCAAAAGACTGTTCTATACATCTGTGTCTCTTTTGCTGTCTCACATACAGGGTTATTGTTACTATCTTTCTAAATTCCATATATATACGTTAGTATGCTGTATTGGTGTTTTTCTTTCTGGCTTACTTCACTCTGTATAATAGGCTCCATTATTTTAATTTTAACTGAGAAAATATATGCAATGTGACGTAGCTTAGTTGCTAAATATATTTTTCTTGAATGTATCACAAATATCTCCTTGAACCAACTGAATAACAAAGAAGCTTTCTTTTTGTCCAAGATAAAATACAGGTAGCCTATTACATACTCTCTGTAAATTTCAAACTCCTCAGGGGATCTCTTATACTTCTCCTGGTTTATTTGTTTATTTTTATTTTTTTGAAGGTATTTATAGAAATGCTCCTAAAATTTTCAGCAAGAGCATAGCACTTTTACAGAAACTCTGAGTTTGTTCACATATATTCAAAGCAGGCCTTGAAAATGCGCTCAAGTATGAGTTCACAGTTTGCTCATCTCATTGACCTTACTGACCTCTGAACCTGTGGACATGTGAGTGGCAACAGAATTGTTTCAGTATAGCCTTGAAAGCATGGATCCAGGGTGAAGCCAGTTGTGTTAGGTTAAGATAAATGTGACCCTTTGCTTTCCATAGATTCTTTGCTACAGAAACAATTCAGAAATTATTTTTCTTGTCCTATTTGGAAGCACCTCTTGACAATTTGCTTTGAAGAGGATATCAGAACAAACTGCACCTCATCCACTAGTTTTGCTGGATTTTTGTTTCTGTATTATATGTTTACTTATTGTGTGTCTATTTTAGAAGATCAGAGAGTAAAAAAGCAATCCCAGTTTGTAATAAAGCATTAGAAAATAAATTCAGAAATGACCAATGTATGTCTTTGAGTAGAATACAAACATTTGATCCTGATGTCATGTTCATATCACTAAGGAAAAGAGTTTTCATTGCAGGCCTTTTTTCTTTAGATCAAAACTCTGATGTTGGTGCTATGTTGGGTTGTTCTCTACTAGAAACCATTATTAGCAAGCACTACCAGAAAGTATTACTAATAAAATCTGACTGAAAAAGATACCATTATAATTAACACACTTGTACATCACATAAATTTTTAACCTACTGAGAAAAAAGGAGGCCAACTTATGGAGACCAAAATATTTTCTTTGATGAAATCTTACTCGGGGGCCTTAATTCAGATATATGGACTAGTGTTCTACTAGTACTGAAACACTGAATTAAATAGACTTACATATAGACACAGATTCATGGCCTGGAGAACAGAGGAAAATATAGATTTTAAGTGGTAACATATGTCCCAAGGGAAGAGGATATGGCTAGTCTTTTATTAAAACTCAGGTTTTTAGTTTAGTTTACTATTCCACTTTACCAAAAACTGAGTTAAATGAGGAGGCCCCAGGAAGACTTCTATGTTTGATTATTTGAAACTTCTACTCACAGAAAGGGATATAAAGCGTGAGGAAATAGAGTCCCTATTCTAAGAAATGTAGAAGGAATTGACTTATTTCAGAGTTAAATAAATTAATTTCCTTAGGTGAAATCTGATGTGTTAGGACAATTATGGTACAGTAAAAGAAGATGCTATCTCTTGGAAAACTGTTTTCTGAATGTGGGTGAGAGGCCTAGGGATGGGTTTGATTGGATAATGATACTAATAGGAAGAAAAGGAAAGCATTTAAACTAATAAAAATAAATGAAATACATACACAGAAAGAGTTGTGCCAGATATAAACTTATTTAATTCATAATTTTCCCCAAGATCTTACTGGTCACACATGACATTTTTGGAGAATGGAGTAATACATTCTGCAGAGTCAGTTTTATGTCATTGTTTATAGCCATAGCTAGGTCACTGTTGATTATCTGGAAGAGTTTGCTGCAGATCAGTTTGAAGTCTTTTCCTCTGGGATTTGCCTGGCTGTACATTTGACATGGAGTTTCTCCTTAATTACTATTCCATAGATTTGACTCTCTACCTCTTGTAGGCTGGTTTTCTTGCTACCAGATCTTTCTCCATCAAATATTTATCAGAGTTCATGCTGTGTACAGGGCAAGGTACTATGAAGTGAAGAAGCTAAGGAGTCAAAGAGATGTGTTCCCAGATTCCATCAGGTTAGCAGTTTGAAACAGTCACAAAGCAGGTTGCAAAGAAAAAAACAAACACACAATAGCTACATATACAATTGGATGGTTTAGACAATGTCAAAACAAATTATAACAGCTATTTCTTTTTCTCAAAGCTTTAATATAGTCTTCATTTTCCTTCCCTTTTGGTAATTCTTAGGATCTGCAACATGTGCAAAATTGGAATAGTTTATCATGTGTTAATTCAGTCCAGGTGACTAAGTGACTGCCTAGTATTGTTTCATTGCTTTTAAAGAAACTAAGAGACTTGATAATGGAAGAAATAAGGCTCAGATAATGTACTCCTCTTTCTTATTCCTGGAAAACAACCTCTTAGATCTCAGACATAGTAATCATTTTAACATACTGCAAATCAAATAGAAAGAAGAAGAAGATAGAGTGGAAGGAGAACTGACTATGGCAACATTTCTTACACACAGACTGTTTTGCACAATAAATTATTATCCATAAGTTGATTTGAATATGACATACTATGCATTTCCCTTTTTGGTTAATGAAATTTAAATTTGAAAAGTATACAAAGTGCTTCGTAAAAATAGTTTAACAAGATTAGTGTGGGGTAACATTCACAAAATATATATACTTGAAAGTATTTTATTTTTGAATTTTAATGTGGGAGGAAGAAAACTGTGTGTATGCCAAGCAAATAAAGAAATGAGAATAACCTGCAATATCCCTCACCTCACCATTAAAATTGTTTAAATTACCCTGTCTCATATTTCTGCTTATTGATCCCTTTGAAAGCTTGTGTTTAATCAAAGACTTCCTCATTTTATGAGAGAAAAATACAGTGAGAATCAATACAGGACAAATAATTTCCTAACCAAAGAGAGGGTGTGAAGCAATGTAATAAAAGATTTATCAAATGCTTACGAAGTACTCAACACAGTAAGATGAGAGCAGGGACTTGGAGAATTCTCAAAATAGGATATTCACAATTAAACAATATCCATTAAATATAAATTGGAGAGGTTTCAGTGGCAGGCAGGATTCTTTTGCAACTCTAGAAAATAGAGAGAGATTCTATAGTGAAAGGGTAAGGAGGAGGCTAAAAGCCCAAAATAAATTTCATCCTGGAAAAAGCAAGTGGTAGATGTTCATTTTAACTTTAAAGGTGTTTAATAGAAGTGGAAATATACATATAACAGCAGGAAAACTAAGTAGTAATCAAAGTCGAGATTAAGAAAACTGATAGTTTCAGGTATGAGAATCTGCCAGGATGAAATAAGAATCTTTTATAAATCACTATCATTGTGTGTATGCTAAGTCACTTCAGCCATGTTTGACTTTGTGTGACCCTGTGGGCTGTAGTCCCCCAAGTTCCTTTGTTCATGGAGATTGTCCAGGCAAAAATACTGGAGTGGGTTGCCATGCACTCCTCCAAGGGATCTTCCCAACCAAGGAACAAATCCACATCTCTCATGTCTCCTGCACTGAGCCCTGGGAAACCCCAAGTCACTATCATATGTCTTATTTTCAAAAACAAGAAAATTGTAAAATATGTAAAAGTTTGAGTAATATTGAAATTCTTACTTGTGTAGTTGAAGCAACACTACCTCTATTTTTCTCAGGGTTCTTAGTTGAGTCTGAGAATAAATAACAAGAGAAAAGCATACACATTTATTTAACACAAGTTTTATGTGACACTGGAGACTTTATAAGGAATGAAGACCTAAATAAGTGGCAAAACCTAAACATTTTCAAATTAGTTTGAACAAAGAAAGGCAATTGTAGAAAGGTAACTAAATTATGTGTTAAGCTAAATGAATATAAAAATTAACAGGGTAATTTGTACAAAATTGCATTGACTTCAGCTTCCTTTCATTGATAATAAGAATGTCTCTTTACTTCTCTTATGGAAAGGACATTTTTAATATGGAGGTTGTCTCTAACTTTCAGAAATTGAAAGGCTTTTGGTCAGAGCAACTTTCTTACACCTGCTGTCTTTTTAATTGCCTCTCATACAAAACAGTTTTTATGTTGAAAAGGCATATTTTGCAGTGAGATAGTCTGATTTACTTCAAATATGAATATGTGTGTTGTGGAATCCTGAAAATGACCTAAGATCAGTTATTTTAAAGATTATGTTTTGAAATCACCATCTGTTGTCATCTGTTTGTCTGTTTCAACATTTCCCCCCTTTTTGTTCTGATCATAGTGTGCTTAATTATTTTTGATTGAAAACTAACCAGATTTTATATAAAGTATAGATAGATTGACTAATTGTGTTAGTTTGGGTTTTTCCATTACCAAAACTTGGGGCAAAAATTTAAGCACAGCAGTAAGTGCATTTGTGACATTCCAAAATTGCTAGTGGGGAAGTGTGGAAGTCAGGGAAGGAAAGGAAAAAAAAAAATCCAGTAGAATAAACAATATTAAACTAGTCGCCATTATGGGAAAAAATGTGCTACATACAACTGAGAAAGTTGGGAAAATAGTCCAGAGCATTCACCTCAGAGATATTTCATAGGGCAAGAGAGCAGAGGTTTCTGTCACCAAGTAAGGTCTGCTTATGAGACCTGGAGAATAACTAATTCCCCTTCGCTGCTAGACCATTGGGTTCTGGCAGCCAGAGGAAGCCCTCAGACAGAGACACAGGTTCTGGCATCTGAAAATGGGACTGCTTTCAAGTAAAACCGTAAGGGCCCAGGAAGGTTGGTGGGGAACTGACAGCATCTGGTACTGTGATATTACCCCCTCCTGAGATGATATTATCCCCTGTAAGAGTTAGAAGTAGCGTAACTCATTTCAGTCCAATCAGGAACTGAGACTGATTTTCAGTCATTCAAGCTTCAGTTTATCTTGAAAAGTCACCACATGGAGCCTATCTCTGAAGCCATACCAACCGAGCTCCAGGGACCATTGTTTTCTAGGATTCACCTTGTTCCTTTTTGAACTCCAACTTTAGGCTCCTTAGTACAGTGAGACTTCTAAAAACTTTGCACTACTTTTCAGCCACTTTCAACTTGGCACTTTACTCTCTTGGCTTGTAGAGAATAATGTGAAAATATCTCAAGGGAATAACTAATGCTGAGTTTTAGTTGCATGTCTCTCCATTTTCCCTTTTTTAGAGATCTTGAAACTTTGAATCATTTTTTTTCTCTTAGCATCCTTAATCTTTTTTTTTCTCCTCAGTCCTGTGAGGAAGCCTAAAGCCCTGCCAGCTCTTCTGATCCTTAGCAGCATCCCACTGCCTGGCTTCTCAACAAATGCTTTGAGAAGAAAAGCAGAACAGATGATATGGGAAGGGAAGATGGGCTCACCATTATTAAGATTCTTTTTTCTCTGGGCCTTCACTGCTCAATCTGCTCAATGTCAGCTCAATGTCATACAAATTTGCCTCTCTCTCTTTCTACTCCCCCCCTTCCCCGCCCCCGGCCTTACATTCTTATAAACACCTCTATTATATCTGGAGCAGAAGTCAAGGATAGTAGAGCATAAATTGAAGAACAGTTTTAAATTTTGAAAAAATTGAACAGCATATAAATTACATATTGGGACAGAGAAAGCAGTAAGAAATGTCCTGTTTTGGTATGCAAAAAAAGCATTGATCATGTTTTAAGGTGTCAAGGTGTGCACACAAATCTATGCATGTTTATTTTGACAAAGGGTAACATCTTCCTTTATGTGAAGTTTGAAATTAACTTCATGTCATATAGTGCTCACAAGCACTATAACATTGTTTTTTGAAATAATATGCACATACATATAGTGTTCTCTCTAAGGAATATTTTTCAGAGCATGTTTGGGAACTTATTGTCTTTTCCAAGGTTGAGAAATCAATAGAAAAGCATAAGTTGCTTTTGGGATGCTTTGCTGACATAGTAGCTTACATGCTTTTTCTGTCAAGAGACTCCAATCAATATTTTATAGTTTTCATGGCAAGTAGATAACATATTGTTAACAATATTTGAAGGAAAAAAGATAATTACAATTTTCACATCAAAAGTTGAAGTATAGACAAATTCACAAGAGGAGTTAATTGTAATAAAATTTAGAACTGCATATATTTTCCTGTTTGTGACGTTTAATTGTTATGCCTGCTTTAGTACTTGTGTTTGTTTAATTTCCATTATCATGATTCCCAAGGGGACCTTGCTATTTTACTGGTCTCATACACACAATAACCAAAATCAGCGTTCATGAAAGAGGTTAAGGGTAGGGCAATTGGATTTTTGAAATACCGATTCAAGGACATATGACAAGGCAATGTCAGTACAATTCAGTCTAAAAATAATCAATATTGTCTAGGTATTATCTACTCTGAATTGATAGAATTCTAAATATATCATAACTTAATTTTATAATATATTTCTACAAGAACCTAGCCTGATAAAAAAATGAAATTAGTAAAAAAACAAAATATATAGATATCCAAGTTCATAAGTTTTCTGTCTAACCCATGAGAATCTTCAGTGCTTGTTCACATTGTTATAGGAAAACTAGGCAGTTTAAGAATGGAAAATTTCTTGAGCTGGCAGATAGGATTAGAAGAAATGTCTGTGGTTCTATTACTTGTACAGACATTCTATTGATGAATTCTATGACCTCTAGCTAGTCACTTAACCCTTCTCTGGACTTAATTTCCTTTCTGTGTATAAAAAAAGTAACAACATCATTGCAGACATTGCTACATTCATGAAAGAAAGCTGTCCATAAGGGCAAAGAAGTATAATGAAACCTTGGCATTGTTCTTTTAAAAATTTAAATCCCATTAAAAATTAAGAAGCCTTAAACAACCTCATCAGTGTTGGGCTAGAAGTGATTAAATACATTATTTTGCCGCTAAAATCATCCACAGAAGGTAAGTTGTGCTCCTTACTGCCAATGATATTTACTAATGTGATTGATATGGATGTTTGCTGATCAGTTTCTTTCAGTATTTAGCCTTCATTTTAAGTATTATTCCTAAAATGGAATGGATTATTTAGTTAAGTTGAAACATAGAAGTTATTCAAAACCCAAAGGAATTTATAAAATGAAATAAATAGTATGTAGATGAAAAAAAGAAGCTATATTCCTAATAACCTAGGAGCACATAATTAGCTGTCTCTTATACACATCTAGATGTGTATAAGAGACAGGTTAGAAGTAGCGTAACTCATTTCAGTCCAATCAGGAACTGAGACTGATTTTCAGTCATTCAAGCTTCAGTTTATCTTGAAAAGTCACCACATGGAGCCTATCTCTGAAGCCATACCAACCGAGCTCCAGGGACCATTGTTTTCTAGGATTCACCTTGTTCCTTTTTGAACTCCAACTTTAGGCTCCTTAGTACAGTGAGACTTCTAAAAACTTTGCACTACTTTTCAGCCACTTTCAACTTGGCACTTTACTCTCTTGGCTTGTAGAGAATAATGTGAAAATATCTCAAGGGAATAACTAATGCTGAGTTTTAGTTGCATGTCTCTCCATTTTCCCTTTTTTAGAGATCTTGAAACTTTGAATCATTTTTTTTCTCTTAGCATCCTTAATCTTTTTTTTTCTCCTCAGTCCTGTGAGGAAGCCTAAAGCCCTGCCAGCTCTTCTGATCCTTAGCAGCATCCCACTGCCTGGCTTCTCAACAAATGCTTTGAGAAGAAAAGCAGAACAGATGATATGGGAAGGGAAGATGGGCTCACCATTATTAAGATTCTTTTTTCTCTGGGCCTTCACTGCTCAATCTGCTCAATGTCAGCTCAATGTCATACAAATTTGCCTCTCTCTCTTTCTACTCCCCCCCTTCCCCGCCCCCGGCCTTACATTCTTATAAACACCTCTATTATATCTGGAGCAGAAGTCAAGGATAGTAGAGCATAAATTGAAGAACAGTTTTAAATTTTGAAAAAATTGAACAGCATATAAATTACATATTGGGACAGAGAAAGCAGTAAGAAATGTCCTGTTTTGGTATGCAAAAAAAGCATTGATCATGTTTTAAGGTGTCAAGGTGTGCACACAAATCTATGCATGTTTATTTTGACAAAGGGTAACATCTTCCTTTATGTGAAGTTTGAAATTAACTTCATGTCATATAGTGCTCACAAGCACTATAACATTGTTTTTTGAAATAATATGCACATACATATAGTGTTCTCTCTAAGGAATATTTTTCAGAGCATGTTTGGGAACTTATTGTCTTTTCCAAGGTTGAGAAATCAATAGAAAAGCATAAGTTGCTTTTGGGATGCTTTGCTGACATAGTAGCTTACATGCTTTTTCTGTCAAGAGACTCCAATCAATATTTTATAGTTTTCATGGCAAGTAGATAACATATTGTTAACAATATTTGAAGGAAAAAAGATAATTACAATTTTCACATCAAAAGTTGAAGTATAGACAAATTCACAAGAGGAGTTAATTGTAATAAAATTTAGAACTGCATATATTTTCCTGTTTGTGACGTTTAATTGTTATGCCTGCTTTAGTACTTGTGTTTGTTTAATTTCCATTATCATGATTCCCAAGGGGACCTTGCTATTTTACTGGTCTCATACACACAATAACCAAAATCAGCGTTCATGAAAGAGGTTAAGGGTAGGGCAATTGGATTTTTGAAATACCGATTCAAGGACATATGACAAGGCAATGTCAGTACAATTCAGTCTAAAAATAATCAATATTGTCTAGGTATTATCTACTCTGAATTGATAGAATTCTAAATATATCATAACTTAATTTTATAATATATTTCTACAAGAACCTAGCCTGATAAAAAAACATTTCATTAAGAAAGAAAAAAAAAAAAAAACCTGGAAAACTGTACCAAAATAATTCATAATGTAGAATATTTGTATTTTGCCTAACTACTGAACTCTTTACACTTATCAAACCATATAATTTAAACATAGAATCTGAAGATATATATTTGCCCCATAGTTTCTTTGAGATATATATATATATATAATAAGCCAAATTACCATCTTTAACCTCTGATATTGACTCCTCTGCATTAGCTTTCAACACGGAGTCAGTTTCTGTGCTTTTCTATATGATAAATATACTCCACTTTCAAAAATATTAGGAACTGATATTTTATTAAGAGCTCCCTGTTGAAAGAGTGATTGCTTTTCTTTGGTACTAATCTACATATGCATGGAATAGAAAATCAAATGCCTAGATTAACAAGAGGATATTGTGTACAGTTAATAGCTGCTTTAGAATTGTTATTTATTTATCAAGACAGTCAGTTGTTCAATCATGTCTGATGCTTTGTGACCCCATGGACTATAGCATGCCAGGCCACTCTGTCCATCAGCAGCTCCCAGAGCTTACTGAAACTCAGGTCCACTGAGTCAGTGATGTCATCCAATCATCTCATTCTCTGTCGTCTTCATCTCCTCCCACCTTCAATCTTTCCCAGCATCAGGGTCTTTTCCAATGACTCACTTCTTTGCATTGGGTGGCCGGAGTACTTGAGATGCAGCTTGAACATCAGCCCTTCCAATGAATATTCAGGACTGATTTTCTTTAGGATTGACTGGCTGTATATGCTTGCAGTCCAAGGGACTCTCAAGAGTCTTCTCCAACACCACAGTTCAAAAGCATCATTCTTTTGCTCTCAGCTTTCTGTTTAGTCCAACTTTCACATCGATACATGACTACTGGAAAAACCATAGCCTTGACTAGATGGGTTTTTGTTGGCAAAGTAATGTCTCTGCTTTTTAATATGTTGTCTAGGTTGGTCATAACTTTTCTTTCAAGGAGCAAGAGTCTTTTTTTCATTTCATGACTGCAGTCACTTTCTGCAGTGATTTTGGGGCCCAAAAAAATAAAGTTTGCCACTGTTTCCACTGTTTCTCCATCTATTTGCAATGAAGTGATGTGACTGGATGCCTTGATCTTTGTTTTCTGAATTTTCTTGTTTAAACCAACTTTTTCACTCTCCTCTCACTTTCATCAAGAGGCTCTTTAGTTCTTCACTTTCTGTCATAAGGGTGGTGTCATCTGCATATCTGAGGTTATTGATGTTTCTCCTGGCAATCTTGATTCCAGCTTGTGCTTCATCCAGCCCAGCATTTCTCATGATGTACTCTGCATATAAGTTAAATAACCAGCATGGCAATATACAGCCTTGACATACTCCTTTCCCAATTTGGAACCAGTCTGTTGTTCCATGTCCAATTCTACCTGTTGCTTCCTGACCTGCATACAGATTTCTCAAGAGGCAAGTCAGATGGTCTGGTATTCCCATCTCTTCAGAATTTTTCCCATTAATTGTCATCCACAGAATCAAAGGGTTTGACATAGTCAAGAAAGTGGAAATAGATGTTTTCTGGAACTCTCTTGGTTTTTTGTTAATCAAGCGGATGTTGGCAATTTGATCTCTGGTTCCTCTGCCTTTTCTAAAACCAGCTTGCATATCTGGAAATACATGGTTCATGTACTGTTGAAATCCTGGCTTGGAGAATTTTGAACATTACTTTACTAGAGAGTGAGATGAGTTCAATTGTGTGGTAGTTTGAGCATTCCTTGGCATTGCCTTTAAATGGCAACCCACTCCAGTACTCTTGCCTGGAAAATCTCATGGACGGAGGAGACTGGTAGGCTACAGTTCATGGGGTCACAAAGAGTTGGACACAACTGAGTGACTTCACTTTCACTTTCTTTGGGATTAGAAAGAAAACTTTATTTTTCCAGTCCTGTGGCCACTGCTGAGTTTTCCAAATTTGCTGACATATTGAATGCCACACTTCCACAGCATCATCTTTCAGGATTTGAAATAGCTTAATTGGAATTCTGTCACCTCCACTAGCTTTGTTCGTAGTGATGCTTTCTAAGGCCCACTTGACTTCACATTCCAGGATATCTGGTTCTAAGTGAGTGATCACACCATTGTGATTATCTGGGTTATGAAGATCTTTTTTGTACAGTTCTTCTGTGTATTTTTGCCACCTCTTCCTAATATCTTCTTCTTCTGTTAGGTCCATACCATTCCTGTCCTTTATAGAGCCCATCTTTGCATGAAATATTCCCTGGGTATCTAATTTTCTTGAAGAGATCTCTATAGTTTTTCCCATTCTATTGGTTTCCTCAATTTCTTTGCACTGATCACTGAGGAAGATTTTCTTATCTCTTCTTGCTATTCTCTGGAACTCTGCATTCAGATGCTTATATCTTTCCTTTTCTCTTTTGCTTTTCCCTTCTCTTTTTTCACAGCTATTTGTAAGGCCTGCTCAGACATCCATTTTGTCTTCTTTCATTTCTTTTCCATGGGGATGGTCTTGATCCCTGTCTCCTGTACAATGTCACGAACCTCTGTCCATAGTTCATCAGGCACTCTATTTATCAGATCTGGTCGCTTAAATCTATTTCTCACTTCCACTGTATAATCATAAGGGATTTGATTTAGGTCATACCTGAATGGTCCCGTGGTTTTCCCTACTTTCTTCAATTTCACTCTGAATTTTGCAATAAGGAGTTTATGATCTGAGCCACAGTCAGCTCCCAGTCTTGTTTTTGCTGACTGTATATAGCTTCTCCATCTTTGACTGAAAAGAATATAATCAATCTAATTTCGATATTGACCATCTGGTGATATCCATGTGTAGAGTCTTCTCATATTTTTGGAAGAGAGTGTTTGCTATGACCAATGCCTTCTCTTGGCAGAACACTATTAGCCTTTGCCCTGCTTCACTCTGTACTCCAAGGCCAAATTTACCTGTTATCCCAGGTGTTCCTTGACTTCCTACTTTTGCATTCCAGTCTTCTATAATGAAAAGGACATCTTTTTTTGCGTGTGTATTAATTCTAGAAGGTCTTGTAGGTCTTCACAGAACCATTCAACTTAGCATGCATGCATGTGTTTCAGAAGGAAATGGTAACCCACTTCATTATTCTTTCCTGGAGAATCCCAGGGACAGAGGAGACTAGTGGGTTGCCATCTGTGGGGTTCCACAGAGTTGGACACAACTGAAACGACTTAACAACAGCAGCATTCACACACAGACATAGATATAGATAAAAATATATTCTCCACCACCCAAAGTAAATTCAACATACTAGCTGGAAAGAGCAATTTTTAAAATATGATTGAATTTATTCACAATATAAATAACTACATAGTCGTGTCTGACTCTTTGTGACACTTTGGACTTCTCCATGGAATTCTCCAGGCCAGAATACTGGAGAGGGTAACTTTTCCCTTTCCCATGGGCTCTTCCCAACCCAGGGATTGAACCCAGGTCTCCTGCATTGCAGGCAGATTCTTTACTAACTGAACTATCAGGGAAGCCCCAGATAATTAGATAAAGTGATTCAAGTATTGTGGCAGTGTTGTACTTTAAGTAATGAAAAATCAAACACAACAGACACTTTATCCCTTAATAAGCACAATTTTAGGCATCTAGCTTCTTTAATAAGGGGTAACCTATGTTGGCTTTCTCTCGAGAATCCTTCAAAAGATTGTGTATATATTGAGATATATAACATACTTAAATCTAGGTGGTGCCTAGTTTTATGTAATCATAGTTCTAACATTTGGCATTTTCTAATATATGTGTTTCCCTCATCATGGGCAATTTCTAGCTCATTTCAGTTTCATCAAAAGGCATGTCTTACACATAGTGAAAATTTTTTTTTCCACATTCTATACTATACATACTTTATACAAAAATAACTACACATAGCTTTTCACTTGTGAAACATTCTGTTTCACATTAGAAACTTAGTCAATTTATGGGAAACCCTTCTGCTTACTCACTCTACTTTTTGCATTAAGACTAATAATTCTTCTTTTTTACTTTTCCTGTTGTAAGGTCTTCTGCTATAAAAGAGGATCTTTGGTTTGTTTCCTGATTCTTCATATTCTTACTCAGCTTTCTATTATTAGCACTTAACAGCTCTGTCTTCTCTGTAATATGATAGCCTACCTTAACATCAGATAAAACCATAGTTCTTAGAAGCAGATAGAATGCTATGAATTCTGCCCCAGATTAAATGATATGTCCTGTATAAAACAGAGTCTTAAACCCCAATTTCTTTACTGTTTTGAATGGTCAATCAGTTCTGTTGGGTACTAATACCTGGCAGTAAATAAGCAGATCTGTGAAATGTTTTGTTAAACAAACATTTCTGCTTCTCAGACAGTTTAATATATGAGTTTGTATCATACATTTTCAAGTGCCTACAGCCAATATTTGTCATTCATCCTATTACAGAGAGAATGTGAAAGGTTTTTTTTTTTAATCAAGTATACAAATTTAACACAGTGATGAAGCCATAACATAGTCAAGAAGAGTGTTTTTTTCCTAAAATATTCTTCAAAATAAGCTCACCTGCATTATGAAAATGCTAAGCACCAATTGAGACACTGACAGCAATCCTCTGAAGCAGAAAAGAATTAAAAATTGAAGCAATAAGAATAATTGAAAAAGTCACTGATTTGAAACAGAGTGTTATCAAAAGTAAAGGCCTAGTTTGCAGCAATAACATATTCAAGAAAATGATGTTCAATTGTTTTCAGTGACAATCACCAAGAGAAAATCAAGTACCTTATAGCAATTATTGAATTTCTGCCAGAATCTGTTATTACATTGCCTTAAGGGAGTCAAGATAACGAATAATCTAGCTAAGTAGCCACATCAAGTAAAGTAGAAAAGGAGAAAGACCATAACAGTGTTAAATTGTGAAGTTGCCTAATGATAAGACGTGTTGTCTTCTGGGAGAAACGGAGAATTGATAAAATATTTAGTAATGAGTAACTAAAAACTGTGGTGTTGGAGACGATTCTTCAGAATCCCTTGGACAGCAATGAGATCCAACCAGTCCATCCTAAAGGAAATCAGTCCTGAATATCCGTTGGAAGGACTGATGGTGAAGTTGAAACTCCAATACTTTGGCCATCTGATGCAAAGAACTGACTCATTGGAAAAGGCCCTGATTCTAGGAAAGATTGAAGGCAGGAGGAAAAGGGGATGATAGAGAATGAAATGGTTGGATGGTATCACCAACGCAATGGACATGAGTCTGAGTAAACTCTGGGGGTTGGTGATGGACAGGGAGGCCTGGCATGCTGCAGTCCATGGTGTCTCAAAGAGTGAGACACAACTGAGTGACTGAACTGAACTGAATTGAACTAAAAGCAGAATAATTTTTCCTAGGAAAAATACCATAAATGGTATGTTTATAATTTCAAGGTCAAAGGTTATATTACACTTAATATTTTACAGTTTTGAAATTTTAACAAATAATGAAAAATTTACCCAGTGTCAAGAATTTGCATACAAGTGGTGTAAAAATCAAGTAAAACTTTAAAAAATATCTGATTTTAATGAATATGCTATGTCAAATGAAGAGAGTGAAAATTGTAAGGGAAAAAACAATTGAATTATGTGGCTAATGGTAACAACAAGAAAATAAGTAGAGATGTGTATAAGAGACAGTTGCTGATCAGTTTCTTTCAGTATTTAGCCTTCATTTTAAGTATTATTCCTAAAATGGAATGGATTATTTAGTTAAGTTGAAACATAGAAGTTATTCAAAACCCAAAGGAATTTATAAAATGAAATAAATAGTATGTAGATGAAAAAAAGAAGCTATATTCCTAATAACCTAGGAGCACATAATTAGCTGTCTCTTATACACATCTACAAGACTGTGATGCACCTGTCTCTTATACACATCTAGATGTGTATAAGAGACAGGTTTAGAATTGATCATAAAGAAAATATGGCTTTTCAATTAGGGTATATAACTTCAAATGAAGAATGTATTCTCAATCTCCATAGATTTAGAATATGTAAAATTCATTTCATTTTAAAACCAACTTAATAACTCAAAGTAATTCCTAATTATAAAGTTCCCGTAAATCATCATCCGAAATAATGATTATCTGGAATGAATGAAAATGAATGGAATCCATGCATAAAAATTTATATATTTATATATATATATATATACACTGCAGAATGCAAGTAATAATTTTATTTTTTTGCAAGAAAAGTAATTAGCAATAGAAGCTTGATATAGAATATATTAATAGAAGATGAAGCTGTTAGGTGGTGAACAGGGAGGCCTGGCGTGCTGCGATTCATGGAGTTGCAAAGAGTCAGACACGACTGAGCGACTGAACTGAACTGAACTGAACTGAAGCTGTTAGGTTGCAAACTCCTTGGAAACTTCCCAGGTGTAATCTGAAATTGCCCTCCACAGGAGTAATTGCCCTCCACAGGAGTAAAGCAGGGAGAGACTGAAGAAAAAGGCAATACACACCAGATCACTAAGTGGTAGATTTAATAGATAAGGAAATGTACTTAAGATGTGTGTTTTGGGTAGCCTCAAGATAAATAGATTTCTGCAAAGTCTGCCAAATCTTAAAGCGTTGATACGGTACAGAGGTGTTAACTGTGTTCTGTCGTGTACATAGTCCTGATGGTTTCAACACCAAACTACTATTTCAATTCTGTGTCTTAAGTAGCTTCTAGCTCTGGAAAGGCAAGTAGAGTGCACTTTCCAAATACAGGGGAGGGTATGAGCAGCCTCCAAATACCCAGGTCCAGCCCTCGGGTCAAACTAGTGGTTACATTTTTTGATGACTTTCCCAAAAAATCCACCCCTCATGACTGGCTATTACAATCTCATAAGACTCATCTTCTGCAATTTGCTCTGAGTGGTCACCAAGATATTTCATTGACATGGATATGTCTCATTTGTTGTCCATCTGACTGTGCTGGAGGTAGGTACACCAGCAATAGCATATAACATGCAAGGAAAAAATAAAAGTTTAAGACAATTAATTGTCAAAATCAGCAACAACTTTTCCACCAAATCCCTCTTGCTCTTAACCTATAAATTCCCATAAGCAGGGGATTGATTATTCAAGGAGTCCACTTGTGCCCTTATTGCTGTTTTTCAGTAGATAAGGCATGCTTGACTCTTTGTGACAGGCTACCCTGGCTTTCACTATCTCCTGGAGATGGCTAAGATTCATGTCCATTGAGTCCGTGATGTTATCTAATCATCTCATCTTCTGTCACCCTCTTATTATTTCGCCTTCCATCTTTCCCTACATCAGGGGCTTTTCCAATGAGTCACCTCTTTACAACATGTGTTCAAAGTATTGGAGCTTTACCATCAGCATCTGTTCTTCCAATGAATATTCAATGAATATGATTTCCTTTAGGATTGACTGGTTTGATCTCTTTGCAGTTCAAAGACTCTCAAGAATCTTCTCCAGCACCACAATTTAAAAGCATCATTTCTTCAGTGATCAATCTTCCTTATAGTCCAACTCTCACATCTGTATATCACTATGGGAAAAACCATAGCTTTGACTATATGGCCCTTTGTCAGCAAAGTGATGTCTCTGTTTTTAATACTGTCTAGGTTTGTCATAGTTTTCCTTCCAAGGAGCAAGTATATTTTAATTTCATGGCTGTAGTAACTGTCCACAACGATTTTGAAGCCCAAGAAAATAAAATCTGTTGCTATTTCCATTTCATCCCATCCTATTTTCTATTAAGTGTTGGGACCAGATGCTATGATTTTACTTTTTTTTAATGGTGAGTTTCAAACCAGCTTTTTCACTCTCCTTTCACACTCATCAGGAGGCTCTTTAGTTCCTTTGCTTTCTGCCGTGAGAGTGGTATCATCTCCACATCTGAGATTTCTGATATTTCTCCAGGAAATCTTGATTCTAGCTTGTGAATCTTCCAGCCTGGCATTTTTGCATGAAGTACTGTGCATATTTGGACTGTGAAGAAGGCTGAGTACCACAGAATTGATGCTTTTGAACTGTGGTGTTGGAGAAGACTCTTGAGAGTCCCTTGGAGTGCAAGGAGATCCAACCAGTCCATTCTGAAGGAGATCAACCCTGGGATTTCTTTGGAAGGAATGATGTTAAAGCTGAAACTCCAGTACTTTGGCCACCTCATGGGAGGAGTTGACTCATTGGAAAAGACTCTGATGCTGGGAGGGATTGGGGGTAGGAGGAGAAGGAGACGACAGAAGATGAGATGGCTGGATGGCATCACTGACTCGATGGATGTGAGTCTGAGTGAACTTTGGGAGATAGTGATGGACAGGGAGGCCTGGTGTGCTGTGATTCATGGGGTCACAAAGAGTCAGACACGACTGAGCAATGGAACTGAACTGAACTGAACTGAACTGTGCGTATAAGTTAAATAAGCAGAGTCACAACAGCCTTCTCTAGTGGCTTAGATGGTAAAGCATCTGCCCACAATGTGGGAGACCCAAGTTCAATCTGTGTGTTGGAAGATCCCCTGGAGGAGGAAATAGCAATCCACTCCAATATTCTTGCCTGGAAAACCCCACGGACACAGGACCCTGGTAATCTATAGTCCATGGAGTGGCAAAGAGTCAGACACAACTGAGCGACTTCACTTTCACAACAGCCTTGTTTTACCCCTTTTCCAATTTGGAATCAGTTGGCTGTTCCATGTAAGACTCTAATGCTGCTTCTTGACCTGCATACACATTTCTCAGGAGACAAGTAAAGTGTTATGGTATTCCCATCTCTTTAAGAATTTTCTGTGGTTTGTTATGATCCACAGAGTCAATGGTTTTAGTAAAGTCAATGAATCAGAATTATGTGTCTTTCAGGACGGCCTTTGCTTTCTCCATGATTCAATGAACATTGGCAATTTGATCTCTGGTTCCTCTGCCTCTTTGAAACCTAGCTTGTACACCTGGAAGTTCCCATTTCATGCTGGTGAATACAAGTGTCAGGCTGCTATGCTAGAGCCTGAATCATCTCAGCTGCAAACTTCAAGTCCTGTAGTTTGTTGGAACAAGCCTGAAGAAAATGACCCACAAAGACTGGCAATATTTCACCTAATAAAATCTTATTTAGACATTGACTGCTGAGTGGTTTTATCCACTGATTTTTCTCTTAAAGTCAGGAGAGAGAAAGATCATTGCAGGACTTGCTAATCAGCATAATGATCAGGCTTTTTATTTCCTCAAGAGAAAGCAAATTTATATGCGGAATAAATCCTTTCTGCTTGGGGTTTATGTAATTAACATGTGATAGAGATTAGAGTTTCAGTTTAAGAAATGTTGGTGCCATGAGCAGAATCTGAAGCAAGGTCCCAAATGATTTGAGAGCAGAAGTTCTCAACTGTGAGTGGTTTTCCTCCATCAGGGGACACTTTGCAATATCAAGGCATATTGGGGTAGAAAAGCTACTGGCATCTACTGGGTGGAAGAATCTCGCTAAGTATTCTGAAGTGCACAATACACTTCCTACAATGTTTATTTAGTATACACATCAACTGTGCCAACTAAGATCATGGCACCTGGTTCCATCACTTCATGGGAAATAGATGGGGAAACAGTGGAAACGGTGGCAGACTTTATTTTGGGGGACTCCAAAATCACTGCAGATGGTGATTGCAACCATGAAATTAAAAGACACTTACTCCTTAGAAGGAAAGTTATGACCAACTTAGATAGCATATTGAAAAGCAGAGACATTACTTTGCCAACAAATGTCCATCTAGTCAAGGCTATGGTTTTTCCAGTGGTCATGTATGGATGTGGGAGTTGGACTGTGAAGAAAGCTGAGTGCTGAAGAATTGAAGCTTTTGAACTGCGGTGTTGGAGAAGACTCTTGAGCTTCCCTTGGACTGCAAGGAGATCCAATCAGTCCATTCTAAAAGAGAGCAGTCCTGGGTATTCATTGGAAGGAATGATGCTGAGGCTGAAACCCCAATACTTCAGCCACCTCATGCAAAGAGTTGACTCATTGGAAAAGACTCTGATGCTGGACGGGATTGGGGGTAGGAGGAGAAGGGACGACAGAGGATGACATAGCTGGATGGCATCACCGACTCGATGGACTGAGTTTGAGTAGACTACAGGAGTTGGTGATGGAGAGGGAGGCCTGGCGTGCTGTGATTCATGGTTTCACAAAGAATCAGATATGACTGAGCAACTGAACTGAACTGAAAGATTCTGGACAGTCTGGAAAACTAGTATACCTTGAAATGCTTGCTATGACAACAGCCCCAATAACAAACCTTGGGATCTTATTTTTAACCATGATTCTCTCCCCTGGCTGGAGCCAGCTGATTTGTGGTTGCACATCCACCATGAAAGATTTCAAAGGAAGTAATTCAGATTCTGAAGACATCATTCCTGTAAACATCAACTACTGACATTAGTAGTTACACGATGATTGGCATTAAATAAACAAATGTATACATAAAGTACATTAATATTGAAACATGTAAATTTGCTGTCATTGGATTCTTAAAAGGCATTTAGACATTTATTGTGTTCTTAAAATTAGTGTGTTTTTAAGAAGAAATTGAACATAAAATCTTCAAAATAAATACATAAGAAATTTAATTTCTACTAGGATGAAAAGCAAGTTTTGTATTTACTATTTGTCAGACAGAAGTCACTATTTTTTGTTTCTGTTTCTCTTTTACAAGTTAAGTAGATTTTGTTATTACTGATAGTACAACAGTTGTATCAATATTTAATTTATATTTTCCCTTATCTTCACCTGATACATTTTAAGGTTATTTAAAGTGCATTTATAATAATTAGCTTCCCTCCCATCTCCCTCCCCATATCATCCTTCTAGATTGATACAGAGTCCCTGTCTGAGTTTCCTGAGACATACAGCAAATTCCCGTTAGACATCTATTTTATATATGGTAATGTAAGTTTTCATGTAATTCTTTCCATACATCTCACTCTCTCCTCCCTTCTCTCCATGTCCATTTGTCTGTTCTGTAAGTCTGTTTCTCCACTGGGGCACTTCAAATAAATTATTTGGTACCATTTTTCTAGATTCCATATATATGAATTAGTATATGATATTTATCTTTCTGTTTCTGACTTACTTCACTCCATACAATAGGTTCTAGGTTCAACCATCTCATTAGAATTGACTCAAATTGTTCCTTTTTATGGCTGAGTAATATTCCCTTGTGTATATGTAACACACCTTCTTTATCCATTTATCTGTTGATGGACATCTAGGTTGTTTCAATGTTCTATCTATTGTAAATAGTGCTACAGTGAACAATGGGATACAGGTGTCTTTTTCAATTTTGGTTTCCTCAGGATATATGCCTAGGAGTGGGATTGCTGGTTCATATGGTGGTTTCATTCATAGTTTTTTTAAGTTACTTCCATACCATCTTCCATAAAGGCTGGATCAATTTATATTCCTACCAGCAGTGCAAGAGGGTTCCTTTTCTTCACATCCTCTCTAGCATTTATTGTTTGTAGATTTCTTGATGATGGCCATTCTGACTGGTGTAAGGTGATATGTCATTGCAATTTTGATTCGTATTTCTCTAATAATGAGCAATACTGAGCATTTTTTCATTTGTTTGTTAGCCATCTGCATGTCTTCTCTGGAAAAATGTCTGTTTAGGTCTTTTCCCCACTTTTCGATTGAGTTGTCTTTCTGGTATTGCATTGTATGAGTTGTTTCTATATTTTAGAAGGTGTGGAGAAAAGGGAACAACTACACTGTTTGTGGAATGTAAATTGGTGCAGCCAGTATGGAGGATCCTAAAAATAAACTAAAAATAGAGCCACCATGTGATTCTGCAATCACACTCCTGCCTGGGCATAAATATGGAGAAAACTTCAATTCAGAAAGATATATGCACCCCAATGTTCATATCAGCATATCAGCATTATTCACAGTAGCCAAGATGCAGAAGCAACTTAAGTGTACATCTACAGATGAAGGGTAAAAAACATGTGATATATATATATATATATATATAGAGAGAGAGAGAGAGAGAGAGAGAGAGAGAGAGAGAGTTCACTGTGCCGTACACCTGAAACTAACACACCATTGTAAATCAACTATATTTCAATAAAAAGAATGCCAGAAAAAAAGTGCATCTATAATTTTGTCTTTTCAAAGTTTTAGTAAAACTGTGGTGAATAATCTGATTGTTCAATGTCTTTCAGTTCAGTTCAGTTCAGTCTCTCAGTCCTGTCCAACTTTCTGCAACCATCAGCAGTGATCTTGGAGTCCAAAAAAATAAATTATCACTGCTTCTACATTTTCCCTTTGTATTTGGAATGAAGAGTTGGGACTGAATGCCATGATCTTATTTGAATGGCTTATAGCTTCATTGAGTTTTAGTTTTTCATTGAGTTTTCATATTGTTTTTTGAAAGGAAATTGCAAGGAATTTCATTTTAGTTTATTGAATCACTCATAACTTCTTTGAGTTAAGCAATCCCCTTTGCAACAAGACTGTGATGCACAGTAGTAATGTTAGTTGCTCAGTCGTGTACTACTTTTTGCGACGCCATGGACTACTGTAGCCTGCCAGGCTCCTCTCAGCATGGGAGTCTTCAGGCAAGAATATTGGAGTGTGTTGCATGCTTTTCTCCAGGATATATTCCAGATCCAGGGATTGATCATAGGTCTCCCACATTGCAGGCAGGTTCTTTACCATCTGAGCCACCAGAGAAGTCAAACTATTTGTGTTAAAAAAATTATGTAGACAATATACCTTGTGCAGCCAAAGGTGGAGAAGCTTTATACAATCAACAAAAACAAGACCAGGCACTGACTGTGGCTCAGATCATGAACTCCTTATTACCAAATTCAGACAAATTGAAGAAAGTAGGGAAAACCGCTAGACCATTCAGGTATGACTTAATCAAATCCCTTATGATTATACAGTGGAAGTGAGAAATAGATTTAAGGGACTAGATCTGATAGATAGAGTGCCTGATGAACTACGGAATGAGGTTTGTGACATTGTACAGGAGACAGAGATCAAGACCATCCCCATGGAAAAGAAATGCGAAAAAGCAAAATGGCTGTCTGGGGAGGCCTTACAGATAGCCGTGAAGAGAAGAGAAGTGAAAAGCAAAGGAGAAAAGGAAAGATATAAGCATCTGATGCAGAGTTCCAAAGAATAGCAAGAAGAGATAAGAAAGCCTTCTTCAGCGATCAATGCAAAGAAATAGAGGAAAAGAACAGAATGGGAAAGACTAGAGATCTCTTCAAGAAAAATAGAGATACCAAGGGAACATTTCATGCAAAGAGGTGAGGTGAGGTGAAGTCGCTCAGTCGTGTCCGACTCTTTGCGACCCCGTGGACTGTAACCTACTAGGCTTCTCTGTCCATGGGATTCTCCAGGCAGGAATACTGGAGTGGATTGCCATTTCCTTCTCTAGGGGATCTTCCCGACCCAGGGATCGAACCCGGGTCTCCCGCATTGGAGGCAGACGCTTTAACCTCTGAGCCATCAGGGAAGCCCAGGGCTTGATAAAGGACAGAAATGGTATGGACCTAAGAGAAGCAGAAGATATTAAGAAGAGGTGGCAAGAATACACGGAAAAGCTGCACAAAAAAGATCTTCACGACCCAGATAATTATGATGATGTGATCACTAATCTAGAGCCAGACTTCTTGGAATGTGAAGTCAAGTGGGCCTTAGAAAGCATCACTACGAACAAAGCTAGTGGAGGTGATGGAATTCGAGTTGACATATTTCAAATCCTGAAAGATGATGCTGTGAAAGTGCTGCACTCAATATGCCAGCAAATCTGGAAAACTCAGCAGTGGCCACAGGACTGGAAAAGGTCAGTTTTCATTCCAATCCCAAAGAAAGGCAATGCCAAAGAATGCTCAAACTACTGCACAATTGCACTCATCTCACATGCTAGTAAAGTAATGCTCAAAATTCTCCAATCCAGGCTTCAGCAATACATGAACCATGAACTTCCTGATGTTCAAGCTGGTTTTAGAAAAGGCA
>SJYT01008130.1:9879-34635 GCA_006410635.1 Cephalophus harveyi
TCAATAACCTCAGATATGCAGATGACACCACCCTTATGGCAGAAAGTGAAGAGGAGCTAAAAAGCCTCTTGATGAAAGTGAAAGAGGAGAGCGAAAAAGTTGGCTTAAAGCTCAACATTCAGAAGACGAAGATCATGGCATCTGGTCCTATCACTTCATGGGAAATAGATGGGGAAACAGTGGAAACAGTGTCAGACTTTATTTTTTGGGGCTGCACAATCACTGCTGATGGTGACTGCAGCCATGAAATTAAAAGACGCTTACTCCTTGGAAGAAAAGTTATGTCTAACCTAGATAGCATTTTCAAAAGCAGAGACATTACTTTACTGACTAAGGTCCATCTAGTCAAGGCTATGGTTTTTCCTGTGGTCATGTATGGATGTGGGAGTTGGACTGTGAAGAAGGCTGAGCGCCAAAGAATTGATGCTTTTGAACTGTGGTGTTGGAGAAGATTTTTGAGAGTCCCTTGGCTGCAAGGAGATCCAACCAGTCCATTCTGAAGGAGATCAACCCTGGGATTTCTTTGGAAGGAATGATGCTAAAGCTGAAACTCCAGTACTTTGCGAAGTACTGGAAGTACTCCACCTCATGCGAAGAGTTGACTCATTGGAAAAGACTCTGATGCTGGGAGGGATTGGGGGCAGGAGGAGAAGGGGACGACCGAGGATGAGATGGCTGGATGGCATCACAGTCTCGATGGACGTGAGTCTGAGTGAACTCCGGGAGATGGTGATGGTCAGGGAGGCCTGGCGTGCTGCGATTCATGGGGTCGCAAAGAGTCCGACATGACTGAGTGACTGAACTGAACTGAACTGAGACATAAGTCTTACAATTATACACAGAAAAAGTATCTAACTAAGATTTGGGTAAGTTTGGTCAGTGAAGCAGACATTCTTTTTTGATACTTTCTTTTCATTTATGTATCCTCAAAAATAAATCTGAAGGTCATTCAGGTATGACCTATATCAAATCACTTATGATTATACAGTGGAGGTGACGAATTCAAGGGATTAAATCTGGTAGACAGAATGCTTGAAAGAATCTGGACATAGGTTTGTACCATTGTACACAAGGCAGTGACCAAACCATCTCCAAGAAAAAGAAACACAAGGCAAGCCAGTTATCTGAGGAGGCTTTACAAATAGCTGAGAAAAGAAGAGGAGAAGTGGAAGGCAAATGAGAAAGGGAAAGCTGCTCCCAACTGAATGCAGTTGAGTGTTAGTCGCTCAATCTTGACTAACTTTACCACCCCATGAACTGTAGTCCACCAGTGTCCTCTGTCCATGGAGTTCTCCTGGCAAGAATGCTAGAGTTGGTAGCCATTTCCTTCTCCAGAAGGTCTTCCCAATCCAGGGATTAAACCTGGGTCTCCTGCATTGCAGGAAGATTCTTCACCATCTGAGCCACCAGGGAAGCAGACAAGGAGAGATAAGAAAGCCTTCCTCAGAGATCAATACAAAAAAATAGAAGAAAGCAATAGAATAGGAAAGACTAGAGATCTCTTCAAGAAAATTGGAGCTATCAAGGGTGCATTTCAGGCAAGGAAGGGCACAATAAAGAATGGAAATACTAAAGACCTAACAGAAGCAAAATAGATTAAGAAGAGGTGGCAAAAATACACAAAAGACCTGTTCAAAAGATGTCTTAATGACCCAGATAACCATGATAGTGTGGTCATTCACCTAGAGTCAGACATCCTGGAGTGTAAAAGTCAAGTGGACCTTAGGAAGCATTACTACAAACAAAGCTAGTGGAGGTGATGGAATTCCAGCTGAGATATTTCAAACCCTAAAAGATGAATGCTGTTAAAGTGTTACATTCAATATGCAGCAAATTTGGAAAATTCAGCAGTGGCCACAGGACTGGAAAAGGTCACTTTTCATTCTAATCTCAAAATAGGGCAATGCCAAAAAATGTTCACACTACCGTACAGTTGCTGTCATTTCACGTGCTACCAAGGTAATGTTCAAAATCCTTCAAGTTAGGCTTCCACAGCATGTGAACTGAGAAGTTCCAGATGGGCAAGCTGGATTTAGAAAAGGCAGAGAAACCAGGGATCAATTGCCAATGTTCATTGGGCCATACAGAAAGTAAGAGAATTCCAGAAAAACATTTAGTTCTGCTTCATTGACTGTGCTAAAAACTGTATGGATCCCAAGAAAGTATGGAAATTCTTAAAGAAATGGGAATATCAGACCACCTTACCTGTCTCCTAAGAAACCTGTATGCATGTCAAGAAGCAGCAGCTAGAACTGGTCATGGAACAATAGACTAGTTCAAAATTAAGAAAGGAGTACATCACAGCTGTATATTTTCATCCTGCTTATTATCTTATATGTAGAGTACATCATGTGAAATGCTGGGTTACCCATATTGCAGGCAGATTCTTTACTATCTGAGCCACCAGGGAAGCCCACGTGTATATTTAGTAATTGCACTATTATTCTTATATAAATACCCATGGCTGAATATCAAAGTGTAGAATGATTGCACTTTATTCTTTCTTTGCCTTTCTTCCAATTAGTACTTGTCTTTTCATATCTTAATTTCTTTGAAAGTTTTGGCTATTCATCCCACACTTTCCAATTGTACTTCAGTAGACATGTTGACAAAGCCCATTATAAAATGTAACCAAGCAAATCTGAGATCTCCATTCTTTTATGTAAACTGATTAGCATCTAAGACAATTTCATTGTAATCGCATAATTACATTTGTCTTTATCCTGAGTGTGTTAGTTGCTCAGTCATGTCTGACTCTTTGCAACCTCATGGACTGTAGCTGGCCACACTCCTCTGTCTACGGAACTCTCCAGGCAAGAATACAGGAGTGGGTTTCCATTGCCTTCTCCAGCGGATCTTCCCAACCCAAGGATCGAACCCAGGTCTCCTGAAATGCAAGCAGATTCTTTACCACTTGAGCCACCCAGGCAGACTTATCTTGAGTATTTTATATCATTTCTGGGGTCTCTTTTTGTTGTTTTATTTTCTTATTTTATTAGCACACATTCTCTGTAATCTTCTGTATATATCTTTTCATCTTGTTTCCCATGTAATATTGTAGGATCCCTCTTTCACTGTTAATACTAGTTTTCTAGAATTTCCATACTAAGTACCACAATTTAGGTGACTTAGTAGGAATTATTCAATCATACTTTGGAAGCTCGGCATCTGCAATCAATGGCAGCAATACCATACTATCTCTCAAAGTTTAGGAAGGACTCCTTCCTTGCCTCTTCCTAAGTTTTGGTGGTTGATGGTAATCCTTGGTGTTCCTTGGCTTATAGACACATCACTCCAATCACTGCCTCAGCTATCACATGACTATTTCTCTGTGCATTTGTATCCATTTTCATATTGTCTTATAAAGATACCAACCATTGGATTTAGAGCCAACTCTAATTCAGTAGGATCTCATCTTGGTTACATCTTCTAAGACATGATTTCCAAATGATGTTCCATTCACAGGTACTGGCTTTTTTATAGTGGTGGTAGGGTACATGACTCAATGTACAATATCATTTTTCTGAAGATTCCATTCAGTTCTGTTGGATATCTGATGTTCCATATGTTTGCCTTTTTCTTTGCAATTTTTCATCTTTATATGGCACAATTATCAAAAGTTTCCCAAAAAAGGATGAAAATAAGCATACTGTTTGAGATATTGCAGATCTGAAAATATCCCTGCTTTGATCCTTAGCTGTTCCATACTACGTTGTTGAGGGTCCTCAAAAATGCCATATACATTTCAGCCAAAGCATTTTTGTGCTGACTCTCTTTCTTTTACCTGAAATGCTTTTATCCTAAAAAGGCAGGACTTGCTCCTTTACTTTTTTCATATCTTTATGGCAGATTACCTCAGTTAGATAACCTCAACAGGCTACACAATGGGAAATTTTAACCACAACCACTCAGCATTCCAAACTCTCCTTACGCAGCTTTTTATTCTCTCTTAACATTTAAAACCATATAACTGTTAAAAGATAAACTGAGACATATTAAAATTTTAAGAGGCTTTTTTTTTTAACAAAAAGCAATTCAAATAGACCAGCATCAACTTAGAAATTATTAGGAATACTCTGTGACAGGTGCCAGGGGAAAGGCTTTATAGAAAAAGTGTGGATACAGAGAGAGGGCTTTATTGATTGGGTATCACTTAAAGCCTAGTTGACATTTTGATTTCATTACTTAGAGGCATTTACAGGCTTCAGTATTGGTTTGCTTATGTAGGCTACCGTGACATCAGGGCCACCTCAGTTTAATGGACTCCTTGCTTAATTAAACATAGTACACTTTATATTTTGCTTATTTATCTATTGGTGGACATAATCAATAAACAACCCATTTTAGAAATAGGAAAATAGTTGTATTCAAGCCAACTGAGGAATATAACCTAAGAAACACAGATTCAAGAAACAACTGAATTGTGTTCCACCACACTACAAAATGTGGGAGGCTAACAAGGGCAACATGTGAAAAGTTGCTTGTGTTGTCAGAATTAGGATTGGAACAGGCATGAAGTAAAAGAAGTAAGGATGTTTGTTAAGCAAGGATAGCTTGGAGGCTGAAATGATTGCATAGTTACAAGGGGAGACTTGAAACCATGAAGTTTCAGCTGGTAGTTGTCAGCAAATAATGTTCTAGCAGAGACGTTACTTTGCCAACAAAGGTCTGTCTAGTCAAGGCTATGGTTTTTCCAGTGATCATGTATGCTTGTGAGAGTTGAACTGTGAAGAAACCTGAGCATGGAAGAATGGATGCTTTTGAACTGTAGTATTGGAGAAGACTCTTGGGAGTCCCTTGGACTTCAAGGAGATCCAACCAGTCCATTCTAAAGGAAATCAGACTTGGGTGTTCATTGGAAGGACTGATCCTAAAGCTGAAACACCAATACTTTGGCCACCTCATGCGAAGAGTTGACTCATTCAAAAAGATTCTGATGCCAGGAGGGACTGGGGAAGGAAGAGAAGGGGACAACAGAGGTTGAGAGGGCTGGATGGCACCACCAACTCGATGGCATGAGTTTGAGTGAACTCTGGGAGTTGGTGATGGACAAGGAGTCCTGGCATGCTGTGATTCATGGGGTTGCATAGAGTCGGACACAACTGAGTGACTGAACTGAACTCAACTGAATGTTCTAGGAAGGGCCGGTCGTGTCTTTCATACAGTTCAGAAAATTCATGTTCTTAGTCAGTTCAGTTCAGTCACTCAGTCGTGTCCGACTCTGCAACCCCATGAATCACAGCACCCCAGGCCTCCCTGTCCATAGCCAACTCCCAAAGTTCACTCAGCTTTGCATCCATCGAGTCAGTGATGCTATCCAACCATCTCATCCTCGGGTGTCCCCTTCCTCTCCTGGCCCCAATCCCTCCCAGCATCAGAGTATTTTCCAATGAGTCAACTCTTCGCATGAGGTGGCCAAAGTACTGGAGTTTCAGCTTTAGCATCATTCCTTCCAAAGAAATCCCAGGGCTGATCTCCTTCAGAATGGACTGGTTGGATCTCCTTGCAGTCCAAAGATTTTCCTCTATTTCTTTGCATTGATCACTGAAGAAGGCTTTCTTATTTCTCCTTGCTATTCTTTGGAACTCTGCATTCAGATGCTTATATCTTTCCTTTTCTCCTTTGCTTTTCGCCTCTCTTCTTTTCACAGTTATTTGTAAGGCTTCCCCAGACAGCCATTTTGCCTTTTTGCATTTCTTTTCTATGGGGATGGTCTTGATCCCTGTCTCCTGTACAATGTCACGAACCTCCGTCCATAGTTCATCAGGCACTCTATCTATCAGATCTAGGCCCTTAAATCTATTCCTCACTTCCACTGTATAATCATAAAAGATTTGATTTAGGTCATACCTGAATGGTCTAGCGATTTTCCATGCTTTCTTCAATTTGAGTCTGAATTTGGTAATAAGGAGTTCATGATCTGAGCCACAGTCAGCTCCCAGTCTTGTTTTTGTTGACTGTATACAGCCTCTCCATCTTTTGCTGCAGAGAATATAATCAGATTTCGGTGTTGACCCTCTGGTGATGTCCATGTGTAGAGTCTTCTCTTGTGTTGTTGGAAGAGGGTGTTTGCTATGACCACTGCATTCTCTTGGCAAAACTCTATTAGTCTTTGCCCTCCTTCATTCCGTATTCCAAGGCCAAATTTGCCTGTTACTCCAGGTGTTTCTTGACTTCCTACTTTTGCATTCCAGTCCCCTATAATGAAAAGACATCTTTTTTGGGTGTTAGTTCTAAAAGGTCTTTAGGTCTTCATAGAACTGTTCTGTCTGAAAGCATATCCACAATGGCCACGTGCCTTCATTATCAGTGCCTGAACCACAGTAACTCCATTTTGATGTTTAAATGCACTTTTCTTTAATTATTAAAACATATGTACAATTCATGTTTTGACCCACCATAAGACGGACTGTTCTCATCAGCATAAAGTTTAAGCCAAATCCCATATAAGGTAGAATGACTTCCCCTCCCTCAATCTGTGAAAATTTCTTCCATCATATGTTATCTTTTGTTTGTTTCACTCCACTGAAAGTTCCAAGATGTCAGAATTTCATTTGTTGCTTTGTTTTCACTGCTGAACTTGCTTATTTGTATTTTTAACAATTATTTTTATATATATATATATATATATATATAATTTATTCATTACTTACCTCTATAGAAAAAAATTCCCTGTTGCAGAACACCAAAAAATCTCAGGCACAAGGTTTATTTTTCTTAATAAACAAAGTGTGCAGCTGTATAAAATTTTGACCTGTAGAGATTCCTGAATTAATGGCTTTTAATGCTGCTGCTGCTGCTAAGTTGCTTCAGTTGTGTCCAACTCTGTGCGACCCCATAGATGGCAGCCCAGCAGGCTCCCCCATCCCTGGGATTCTCCAGGCAAGAACACTGGAGTGGGTTGCCATTTCCTTCTCCAATGCATGAAAATGAAAATTGAAAGTGAAGTCGCTCAATCGTGTCTGACTCTTAGTGACCCCATGGACTGCAGCCCACCAGGCTCCTGCATCCATGGGATTTTCCAGGCAAGTGTACTGGAGTGGGATGATATTGCCTTATAGTAGATATTAAAAACTATTTTCATGATCCGTAAAGTTTCTCATAGAGATGCATACTCAGAATTCAATATCATTTAGTTAAAGAAACTAAAATACAGAAAGACACCAGCATATTACATTGTGTCATATCTTGTTTTTACAATCTCTTCTGTCACAGCATAATGAAGTATTGGGTCATCAAATATGTGTACGTGTGTCTCAAAATTCCACCTTAGTACCTTCTCATTCTATATTTTAATGAGATGGATGAAATTGGAACCTATTATACAGAGTGAAGTAAGCCAGAAAGAAAAACACCAATACAGTATACTGACACATATATATGGAATATAGAAAGATGGCAGTGATGACCCTGTATGTGAGACAGCAAAAGAGACACAAATGTATAGAAAGGACTTTTGGACTCTATGGGAGAGGAAGAGGGTGGGATGATTTGGGAGAATGGCATTGAAACATGTAAACTAACATGTAAGAACAAAGCACAAGCCTATGTTCGATACAGGATACAGGATGCTTGGAGCTGGTGCACAGGGATGAGCCAGAGAGATGATGTGGGGTGGGAGGTGGGAGGGGGATTCGGGATTGGGAGCTAATATACACCCATGGTGGATTCATGTCAATGTATGGCAAAACCAATACGGTATTGTAAAGTAAAATAAAGTAAAAATAAAATTAAAAAAATAAAATAAAATAAAAGGATATAACTGCAGTAATTTAATAAAGATCTCTTTGAGATATCTATCCATATATAATAACCTGTACTTTTTTTTTTTCCACAGAAATGCATTCAAATAGATAGAAAGGCATATGCATCAGCTGAAAATAAAGATGATAGTTAATAAACTGGAAGATTCAGTTTTGGTGTAGACAATCTCTAAACTGGCCCCAAATACTTTCAATCCTTGCTTCCTAGTATTCATACTCTTCTAAATGTAGAACGTGTGCATTCTCATATGCTCAGTGTCCAGTTGTTTGTGACTCCATGGACTGTGGCCTGCCAGGCTCCTCTGTCCTTGGAATTTTCCAGGCAAGAATACTGGAGTGGGTTGCCATTTCCTATTTCTGGGGATCTTCCAGTGTCTCCTGCATAGGCAGGCAGATTCTTTACCACTGAGTCACCTGGGAAGCCCCCTCTAAATAAAGGAGTCACATGCAAAAAGTTATGTCATTTTCCAGAAGAGATCATGAGGTCTGACTTCTGTCTTAGGCACTATCTCCCACTCTTTCACTCAATCTGATGGAAGCTTTGGATTGAGTTTTGAGCTTCTCTGTGAAGAGGCTTGTGTAGCAAGAAACAGAGACCTTAGCCAAGTGAGGAACTGAATCCACAATATGGATAACATTAACAATAATGAAGGTGAGCTTGGAAGCAGGGCTTGCATCTCCTACTGTAGCCTTGGCTGAGAGCTTACTGTAACACTTGAGTTATATGCTCCCAGTTTCTTGACCCATAAAAACTGTGAGGTAATAAAGAAGGCTATTTAACTGCAATATTTTTGTTTCATTTAGTGAATAGTGTCCATTTTTTAAACGATTTCCCTTTTTCTATGTATCTTTAAACAACATTTATGTGCATTTGCTATTTTACATACTTTCCCTAACTATGGCACAGAAAATTAAATAATACAAAAGGGAAGACATACAAATAATATTAAATAGTATACATATCATTGCAACAAAGTGAAATAAGAATATATAGGTTAAAGCCAGATTCTTTAACCCAGTAAAGAATAAGTTTTTAACCTATTTAAACCTTTAACCTCTAACCTATTCTAAGTAGTCATATGAGTATCCAAACCCAAAGGATATATAATATGTAAAGTCTTGAGAACTAAGTGTGTATTTTGTTAAATTAACCCTATAACTAGAGTTTTTATTGAAAATTATACTAATTTTCCAAATTTTAAAAGTAGTGCCAATGCCCGGCCATAAAATAATGCTCAAGATACTAAATTACATTATTTTTTAACTTAAACTGAAAATATCTGAAAATTATCTAGAGGCAACTGCATTGTGTATCATATAATTTAATTTTAATTAAGTTCTGCCATGAAAATAGCAAAATTGAAGCTAGGAAAAATACCAACAATAAGCAAAACTAAAATTACTCTTGAGAAGATCCTATGAAAATGTCTCCTTCCTTCCTTTTTCCTTTCTCTTTCTTTTTTCTCCTCATTTAGCTGAACATGAATTAGCATACACTGACTTAAGAATCATTGTCATGAATGAGTATGCATGGCTCATAATAGGTACTTAGAAAATTACATCTATTGTTATTGTCAATAATATAAATGTGATGCTAATGAAAAGAAAGCTTACCAGAATGGGGAGATGAATATTTAATCAGAAAGAGAAAGTGCATGACTGAAATTCTTTTTTAACAATCCTTTATTCTAATTTCTATTGCAAAATACAGATAGAAAATTTGTTGTCTATTTTAAAATATTATCTACTTCAGTTCAGTTCAGTTCAGTCGCTCAGTCGTGTCCGACTCTTTGCGACCCCATGAATCGCAGCACGCCAGGCCTCCCTGTTCATCACCAAATTGAAGAAAGTAGGGAAAACCACTAGACCATTCAGGTATGACCTAAATCAAATCCCTTATGATTATACAGTGGAAGTGAGGAATAGATTTATGGGCCTAGATCTGATAGATAGAGTGCCTGAAGAACTATGGAATGAGGTTCGTGACATTATCTACTTAGTTAATGTATTTTTCATTCATATACTGCTTTTTCAAAACCTGTCTGTCTTTATTGAGACCTCTGAACTTCATTTAGATTAAGTAAAAATGAATAGAATTTGCAAGATAACGCATGTGCCAAAGGGCTTATTTAGATATTAATATATTATTAAACATTTTAGAACTCAGTATGGCCCTGGTCCATGTAATCCTACTGCTTGTAATAATAGAGGTAGCCAGCTACTATACAATGGTATCTATTACCTAGCAACTAACTGAAGGCACAGTGTCCTCAGGAATGAACCAAGCTATCCAACTAAGATTAAGGGGGGAGGAAGGTGAAGGTGAAGGTGAAGTCGCTCAGTCGTGTCCGACTCTTTGCGACCCCGTGGATTGTAACCTACTAGGCTTTTGCGTCCATGGGATTCTCCAGGCAAGAATAGTGGATTGCCATTTCCTTCTTCAGGGAATCTTCCTGACCCAGGGATCGAACCCGGGTCTCCCGCATTGGAGGCAGACGCTTTAACCTCTGAGCCACCAGGGGGGAGAGAAAAAGCCTTGAGTGTTATTTTTCTTGTTTGTTGTTGTTTTTCAGTCGTTCAGTTATGTCTAACTCTTTGTGACCCCATGGACTGTAGCACAGTAAGCCTCCCTGTCCTTCATCATCTCCCAGAGCTTGCTCAAACTCATGTCCATTGAGTTGCTGATGCCATCCAACCATTTCATCCTCTGTCATCCCCTTTCCCTCCTGCCTTCAATCTTTCCCAGCATCAGGGTCTTTTTCAATGAGTTAATTCTTCACATCAGGTGGCCAGATTATTGGAGATTCAGCTTCAGCTTTAGTATCAGATCTTCTAATGAATATTCAGCATTGATTTACTTCAGGATTGACTGGTTGGATCTCCTTGAGGTCCAAGGAACTCAAGAGTCTTCTCCAACACCACAGTTCAGAAGCATTAATTCTTCGGTGCTCGGTCTTCTGTATGGTCCAACTCTCATAACCATACATGACTACTGGAAAAACCATAGCTTTGAATATATGGACCTTTGTTGACAAAGTAATATCTGTGCTTTTTAATACACTGCCTAGGTTTGTTATAGCCTTTCTTCCAAGGAGTAAGCATCTTTTAATTTCATGACTGTGATCACTGTCTTCAGTTATTTTGGAGCCCAAGAAAATAGTCTTTCACTATTTCCATTGTTTCCTCATATATTTGCATGAAGTGATGGGACCAGATGCCATAATCTTTGTTTTCTTGAGTATTGAGTTTTAAGCCAGCTTTTTCATGCTCCTCTTTCGCTCTCTTCAAGGGTCTTTAGTTCCTCTTCGCTTTCTGCCATTAAAGTGGTATCATCTGCATGTCTGAGGTTGTTGATGTTTCTCCCAGCAACCTTGATTCCAGCTGTGATTCATCCAGCCAAGCATTTCACATGATGTACTCTGCATATGAGTTAAATAAGTAGGATGACTATATATAGCTTTAACATACTCCTTTCCCAATTTTGAACTGGTCCATAGTTCCATGTCCAATTCTATCTGTTCCTTCTTGACTTGCATACAGGTTTCTCGGAGACAGGTAAGGTGGTCGGGTACTCCCATCTCTTTATGAATTTTTTAAAAATTGTATTTATTTAGTTGCTTATCTATCTGGTTGCTATTTATTCACATCTTATTTAAACAGGCTCTACTTCAAATACATGCATTTTAAAAACTATGCAAAGCATGTATATTGTGAAGCATGTTTCTTTGTATGACATTTCTTGTGTTTACTTTTTGTTTGCTTGGCATCATCTATGCTCACATTTGATCATGTTCTCAGTCACTCACTCATGTTTGACTCTTAAGCAACCCCATTGACTGGAGCCCACTAGATTTCTCAGTTCATTGGATTCTCCAGGCAAGAATGCTGGAGTGGATTGCCATTTCCTCCTCCAGGGGATCTTCCTAACCCAAAGATGAAATCCATGTCTCTTGTGTCTCCTGCCATGGCAGGTAAATTCTTTACCACTGTGCCACATGGGAACCACTGAGCCAGATAGAAAATCCTAGAGGATGACTCTCAAAACTGCTCAATATCTTGAAGCATCAAGATAAAGCTGGCTTTCTTTTATTACAGATATGCATGATTCAGTTCAGTTCAGTTCAGTCGCTCAGTCGTGTCTGACTCTTTGCAACCCCATGAATTACAGCACGCCAGTCCTCCCTGTCCATCACCAACTCCCAGAGTTTACTCAGACTCACGTCCATTGAGTCCATGATGTCATCCAGCCATCTCATCCTCTGTTGTCCCCTTCTCCTCCTGCCCCCAATCCCTCCCAGCATCAGAGTCTTTTCCAATGAGTCAACTGTTCACATGAGGTGGCCAAAGTACTGAAGTTTCAGCTTTAGCATCATTCCTTCCAAAGAAATCCCAGGGTTGATCTCCTTCAGAATGGACTGGTTGGATCTCCTTAACCATTGATAACTCATTAACACAAGGTTGTAAGCCCCAGTAGACCATACTCAAACATTGTGGGGGTAGGGACAGGAGCCAAGGAGCAAATATTCCCTCAGGCCAATGCATTGTTGAGCAATTTAAAGATTCCTCTGTAGGCCCAGATGCCCTCACCTAGTGATCTCAGTAGTGCACTGGTGTAATGGCTTTCCCTTCTCCAGTTGCTTTTGCAATGGGAGTTTTGAAATAGTAAATAGAACTCAAGATAAACTTGTTGGCCTTAGAAGTAGCCCTGGAAACAGATCCCAAGGATAGGACTCAAGAAATAAAATACTTAATGGACAGACAGAAGCAAGGGCTCACATTTCTGGTACTGATCTTGGGTGGCTTTGACCTGCAGCAGCTTGAAGTGGGGCTTTAATTTCCAGACAGAGATTGAGGCCAAGTTGTGGCGGTGAGAGCACTAAATCCTAGCCACTAGACTAGTGGTCAGCAACAGGTCCTGGCTTTTTGGCATTACAGAAAATAATTCCCACAAAGACAGAAAGTAGTGAAAAAGCAAAGTGTTTTTTTTAGGATGAAAAAAAGAATACAACTTGTGGATAGACACACAGGTGAACTTCAAGAGCCTTCACAGCAGTTTGAATTACTTTTACAGAGTTTCCTTTGGCCAATCATTTTGATTCACCTGATTCAGAGTCTATATTTGTTATATCTTAGGATACTCCCATGTATGCTCATGCATTTCTTAGCCAAGATGGATTCTACCTCACAGGGTTATGGGTAGCCTGGCATTAGTTAGAATCATTCCTCTTTGATCTCCTAAGGAGCTTTTCTGTATGTGTGGTTGGGGAGGTCTCCTGATTTCAGGAATGAAGTGGTCTGGGCAGGACACATCCTCCTCTCTTAATTGTCCTCCTATTCTTCTCTTGGAGTTTTGGTCTACAGTTTTGGTCTTGGAGTTTGATGTATGAAATTAGATAATTTTGTTTAACTACTTTATTTTTATTTATTTATTTATTTTTGGCAACACCATGCAGCTTATGGAATCTTAGTCCTCAGACCATGAATCAGACCCAGGGCCCTGGCAGTGGAGGTGTGGGATCCACCAGTGGACCACCAGGGAATTCCCCTTGGTTAATTACTTTAGAGGTCTTGGTAAAATAAAATGACAGACTCAGGTCAACTAAATATTAATTGACATCACTCAGAAGGCCTCCAGGGTAACTTTGAAGCTCCCTCATCTCTTGCAGCAATAGTACAATTTGTGCTGAAAATTTAGTCCCACGATTTCATTCTAAATGTGGCAGAGATACAAAGGAGACTTATATGGCAGCATCAATAGATTCCCTGTGCAAAAGTCTAAATCTTCATAAGATAAAAGTGAAAATCTGAGTTCTGAGATGATGATCCCCCAAATCTTGAAATCACAGTTTCCTTTGAGCAATATTGAAAAAAGAAGAGTTCTCATTCTTGTTATATGATGAAAATCTCAACCGTGTGGGGACTTAACAAAGATAGCACCTGAGGCAAACTTTGCCCAATGATGCTGAAACGGGAATTTGAGTTCTTGTTCATGGAGCTGAAGAGTGAACTTCACGAATACATGAAAACTCAAGGTATCAAACAGGCAGAGTTTATTTTAAAGAGAGAAATACAAAACTCCCAGCATAGATACTGAGAGGTGGTAAAGTGCCCGAAAAGACAGGAATTATAGCAGTTTATATCTTTACTCGTGTTTATGTATTTGTTTTTGTTTTGCTCGGATCTCTAATATATGTAATTTCTGACCAATCAGTGAGAAGGCCACTATGTCCAGTTTGTCATTTTTATGGCTTTCTTTGATCCCCTAGTCCTTGGGTTTTCTTAGACATTGAGTTGCCATCCCATGACCCTTTCACATGACCCTAGACCATTGTTTGAGTACCAGAGGTATGGGCTAAGACTTAACGGTCCATCTGGTGTCTTTCTTTCTGAAAAGTTAGACAGCAGTTACTGATTGTCTTGTCTTGGATCTGTATGTTTTATGACCCACTGGATCATGGAAGCATTCCTCTGAATGCCTGGAACCTGGAACAACAAGTGTAGCATTAAGTTAATGGCATGAGACATTCATATGGGAGAAATAGAGTTGGAATTTAAAAAAATGAACCGAAGTTCTGGCCCTACACTGACTGCTGGCAATTTCTACCTCAGTGCTGGCTCTCCTCTAATCCTTTACCTGCTTTCTCTCCTTAGCACTTTGAGATGATTAACAAGAGAAGAATTCAGCCTGTGTTCCAAGGGAAAATAATAATTGTTCTAAAATAGTTCAACTTTATATATATACACACACACACACACACACACACACACACATTTTGGCAGGTACTAAGGCAATCCATATAGGTGTGGATCATGATGTTTTTGAACTTATTCTTATCTGGAAAATCCCATGGGCAGAGGAACTGGTAGGCTAAAGTCCAAAGGGTCACAAAGAGTTGGACATGACTGAGTCACTTCACTTCACTTCTTCACAGAATATAAAGCTGAATGGAGAATTTATTGAAATGGAAGCATTCTATCAAGTGTTAGAAATTAAATTCCTGCCAAGCATATCTTGAACTTCTCTTGATACATTGTTAGATTGGATTATTGGCACAGGATACAAAATTTACCCTGAGTTAGTGAGATGAGAATGATGAAACTGCTTTGGCAGAGTCCTGAGGAGGGATTTATGAATTTTTATGTGGTACCAAAGATCTCTCCACCAGAATATAACCCTGGTGAGATCTTCTAAGTGAGAATGTAAAGAAACTGGAGTATGTCCTGGTGAATGGGTTTACTGACATTGTTGAAAACCTTGGCTTGGGCTGTCCAGCAGAGTTTGAGATCAAGAGTAGGAAAAATACTGTTAAACTGGGCTCCACATCTTTGTTGGAGAACATAGGATTTTGGAATGACTGAGGGTTGCTTGCAATTAAATATAAGACGTGCTATAGGTATTATTTTTCTAATGTTCATAAGTAGCGAATATAATATAATGAAGATTGAAAGAATACCCATTTATAAATAACAACTGTATCTATGAAATGAGAAGGATGGGAGGTAGTTATGTTTGTAAATTTTTATTTATGTTTTAAAAGATTTGATGTAAGTTTTTGAATTAGCATTATGTGTTTAATTTCTATGACACATGCCCCTAGTTTTAATCTATGGAATTTACTAAACTTTATGTGTATTTGTAATGACTTTATTAGATTATCTTTGTAAAACATTTTCTACAGGCAGACTAGGCCAAAATATTCTTCATTAAGATTCAACCTAAATATCCTAGAAACTCTTTATGTGTCAGAGAGGGGCTGTGTCTCTTATGTATACAGTTTCACTGAGGCTCTATTTTGACACATGCTTTCATAATCATAGAGACAAGGGAAATAGAATACAGTGTATCATGAGTTGGCATTATAAATTTCTAGTCAAAGTGGACCTTTGTGACTCTTGCTTACATTTAATTGGCCAAAGACTATCATGTGACTGTCTTCTAATTCAATAGGGTGAAATTGTATAATCCTATCAGTAAAAGACTATCAGTGTCAGACTTTATGTTTTTGGGGTCCAAAATCACTGCAGATGGTGATTGCAGCCATGAAATTAAAAGACACTTACTCCTTGGAAGAAAAGTTATGACCAACCTAGATAGCATATTCAAAAGCAGAGACATTACTTTGCCAACTAAGGTCCGTCTAGTCAAGGCTATGGTTTTTCCTGTGGTCATGTATGGATGTGAGAGTTGGACTGTGAAAAAGGCTGAACACCGAAGAATTGATGCTTTTGAACTGTGGTGTTGGAGAAGACTCTTGAGAGTCCCTTGAACTGCAAGGAGATCCAACCAATCCATTCTGAAGATCAGCCCTGGGTGTTCTTTGGAAGTAATGATGCTAAAACTGAAACTCCAGTACTTTGGCCACCTCATGTGAAGAGCTGACTCATTGGAAAAGACTCTGATGCTGGGAGGGATTGAGGGCAGGAGAAGAAGGGGACAACAGAGGATGAGATGGCTGGATGGCATCACGGACTCGATGGACGCGAGTCTGAGTGAATTCCGGGAGTTGGTGATGAACAGGGAGGCCTGGCATGCTGCAATTCATGGGGTCGCAAAGAGTCGGACACGACTGAGCGACTGAACTGAACTGATCAGCAAAACAAAGTGACTATCAAAATGTTTTGTATAGTCAATCAGTTCAATCTCTTATTTTTTTTTTTTATTTTAATTATTAAGGCAAAGTAAGCACACACACACAAACAAAAAACAAGAAACCTGAAAGAAAATACTTTTGATTTGTAAATACCAGGCATTATTGAGCAAAATTCAGCAAAAGTTTGGAGGACTGATATAGGGCTAATAGAGTAATATGATATGAAATAAATCAGGTGCTGAGAATAGAAGTTTGCATGAGTACTAGATAAAGAGCAAAGGCTCAAAAACTATAGGTCTGTAGTCTCTTATCCATGTTTTCAAAATTGAAAAACCATGTGGCCTGAATATTTATACATTCATTGCAGAAATATCAATGTACTGGCTTAAAGAATGATTTTTATTTTCCATCAAATTCTGAATTCCAAAACATATTTTTCCCCCGGAAGTTTTGAATAAGGTAGAGTAAACCTGCAGTGTATTGGGTCAAAATCATGTTTAGGGTGGAGCTGGAGGGATAAATGAGAATATGGTAACAGTTGTCTCTTTTCTACCATGTTGGCTTAAGAATAGTTTGTCTTTCATTGAAGCCCCACATTTGGCATGACACAGGGTCACAGGCATCTGAGAGTACCTTCATATCTTCCTGTAGTTGATGGTATGGAATAGATGAAGGGTGGAATGTTTTCTAAAGGCAAAGATATGCTGTTATTGTTGTTTACTGCTAAGTCATGTCCGTCTCTTTGTGTCTCCATGAATTGTAGCCTACCAGGTTCCTTTCTTTGTCCATGGGATTTCCTAAGTAAGAATACTGGAGTAGGTTGCCATTTCCTTCTCCAGAGTGTATTCCCAACCCAAGGATCAAACCTGCATCTCCTGCATTGACAGGTGGATTATTTACCACTGAGCCACCAGGGAATCTCAAAGATATGCTGAGAGTAGTGATGATGAGAAATATAACTGCAAAGGCTTGTATAGATTCAAGGTACAGTCTAATGAGCAGAGATCCCTCTGCCTTCCATGGCAAAGGTAATGAAAATGAAGAAGACCATGAGGCTTTTCTTTATACAGCTAAGTCCTCTACATATGAACATTCAAGTTGCAAACTTTCAAAGATGCAAATGTATGTTCATACGCCCAAGATTTCAGACATATGAACAAATGGGACTTATGAATGCACTCTCAGAGCAGAACTCCTTCATATGTAGGGGACCTAGTGTATTTTGAACACAGATTGAAAAAGAGATTGGAAACGACAAGACCATGAAAGGGAAAACACACACACACACATACACATGCAAACACATGGGTAGGCAAGTTGGACTTTGAAATGACTACTTTACCTAAAATAAAAATAAATGAAACTAGCTAATGTAGTTATTTTATTTTAGTTTCTTTTTCTAGAATCAAAGAGACACTCTTCCTCTAACTCAGATCAAAAGTGGTAGGTTATATATGAAAAATACGAGAATTTTATAAATTATGCGTATCTGAATTGCATACAATAGTCAATCACAAAATTTCTATCAATTTTTTCCAATAAATACTGGGTTTAATTATAATTCATTTGATTATTTACATTTATCTGATAGATTTTATAAATAACATAGACAATCAATAGGTTTGCTTCCCAGGTGGCTCAGTGGTAAATAACCTGCCTGCCACTGCAGAAGGTGCAGGCTCAATCCCTGGGTCAGGGAGATGCCCTGGAGAAGGGAATGGCAGCCCACTCCAGTATTTTTGTCTGGGAAATCCCTTCATGGAGAGTCAGACATAACTGAGTAAGTAAGCAGGCATGCACACACAATCAATAGATTTCAGAACAAATTTAGTGTTATTTTAAAAATCAACGTAATACTAAAATCATCAGAGTTTCTGCATTTTATTGCTATAAGCCTACAACATCTTGCCTCTCTTGCTTCACCTGAAATACCTTCCATAATTCAGTTTTAGACTATGAATTGATTTCATAAAAAAAAAAAAAAAAAAAACTGAAAAAGACCCAAAAGTATTCGGCCTCTGCAGATTATCCATGAGCTGTTTTTTATTGGGGATAGTCTATGATAGACAGCATGTAATCCAGACTTCAGTAGGCTTCCTGGTGACCAAGGCTGACAGATCTGTGTTTATGTTCAGATTTGTGGGATGTTGGTTCTTTCCATGTAAGGAATTAAATTTTTTTTTTAAGTCTTGGCTCCCACTGCTGCTCATATTCCTATCATTTAGTTGCAGTGGCAGAATAGCTGTGGGAAGTTTCCAGCATGACAAGCTCCACAGGCTATGAAGTTGGAATTTTTTTTTTTTTTTTAATGGAACCAACCAAGGAGAAAGATTTCATCTGGAATGACGTGATCAAACACTGTTCAAGTTTCCCAAAATAGACATCCTCTTAGCAGAAGGTGTTTGTTCCTAAACACTCTCACATGTTAGTTCAGTAACAAAATGTGTTTTTACCTGATCTGGAACTAGGCTCTGAAGCAGTATTCTTCATGTGTTTATTTAAGTAAAGCATACTAAGTTTATTATTGTTAATATAACCAAGTATTACATACTTAATGGTTTTAAAAACAACTGCACATTTATAATGTCGCAATTGTGCAGGTCTGAAGTCCAAAATTAGTCTCATTGGACTAAAGTTAAGGTGTCAGCATGACTGGTTCTGGCTGGTGGGTGATGATCTGTTTCCTTGTCTTTTTCAATTCTAGAGGTTGTTCTAGAAGCCTGTAGAGGCCAATTTCTAGATGCACCTTGAGGCCACATTTTTGGCTTGCAAACCCTTCTTTGCATCACTCCAGCATTTCTTGCTCCAGCATTATATCTGCTACCAGCACTCTGATTTTCTGTTTCTCTTATATAAGGACTTTTATGATTATACCAAGCCTACACAGATAATACAGGGTAATCTACCTATCTCAGGATCTTTAAATTAATCATATCACAGGTTCTGAGGTTTAGGACTTGGATATGTTTAAGAAGCTATCATTCAGCCTACCATACAAAAAAAGCAATGCTGAGTTGACATACCATCATACATTTTTTTTTTTTTAAGCTCTTAATTTAACCACATTTTTACATTTTTCCCAGACAGAGTTGAGTTTAAATGCAAGTTTCCCCATTATTAGTCATGTGACTAATGGAAATATAATTGATGTATCTGAATTTCTGAGTCATCTAACAGTTACGATTATAGAGTCATGTGTTGAATTGAACATTTTAAAAAACAATGTCCTTAGTATTTTGTATGTGTCCAATAATGTTCTCTGATATTGTTATATAAAATGTGGCAGAAGCATCATAATATCCCTAGAAAGTGAACGTTCACAGGTTCAGAAGATAGCTTTCTAAAAGATTTTAGTGAGGAATATTTTAGGTTTTATATGCCAGTGGCTCAGATCATGAACTCCTTATTGCCAAATTCAGACTCAAATTGAAGAAAGTAGGGAAAACCACTAGACCATTCAGGTATGACCTAAATCAAATCCCTTATGATTATACAGTGGAAGTGAGGAATAGATTTAAGGGCCTAGATCTGATAGATAGAGTGCCTGAAGAACTATGGAATGAGGTTCGTGACATTGTACGGGAGACAGGGATCAAGACCATCCCCATGGAAAAGAAATGCAAAAAAGCAAAATGGCTGTCTGGGGNCCCTTCATTCCGAGTTCCTAATTAATAACAAGTAATAAGAATTTTCAATTGGAAATCAATTTATAGGTTTCACATTTATATATGGGCATTCAAGAGCCCATGATATTTTTTAGTGAAGAAATTAACAGTTGGACAGCAGAATAGGAAATATGATTCCTGGACAAATTCTCAAACTCCTTTTCTGATTGTATCTGATTATGAAAGTCTTAAAGGTTTTCTACTTACTGCTTTTAATGTTGAAAAAGGAAGCATGCAAAGCACACTTTAAAATCAATATTCCAGTTGTAATTTTTAAATAACTTGATATATGATTATAAAATTTTTGTGGTAGAACAAAGGCCTAAGAAAGACCAGAAACTGCTGGAAAAGAAATGTTATGTGATGGTCTTTCCTTAGCAGCTATCGAAGCTTATTCTAAAGTTACTATAATTTCAATTGTGATCGTTGGTTGGAAACAAACAAAAACATTAACCCATGGAACAAAATGAAGGACTTCTCAGGTGGCGCAGTGGGAATAAGTGGTACATTGTCCTACCTGATAGTGCAGGAGATACAAGAGACATGGGTTTGACCCCTGGGTTGAGACGATCCTCTGGAGTAGGAAATGGCAACCCGCTCTAGTATTCTTGCCTGAAAAATTCCATGGGCAGAGGAGCCTGGCAGGCTACAGTCCATGGGTTTGCTAAGAGTCAGACATGACTGAGTGACTGAGCATGCATGTGAACACACACACACACACACACACACACACACACACACACACATACACAGAATGGAGAGCCAGAAATAGAGTCATCTTATTTGAAAATTGTTTCAAAACAGAAGTGGCATTGTAGACCACTGGGAAAAGAAAGGAATAGTTCTAGATTAACTGGTTTATCTGCGGTACCTAAAACTGGATTATTATCATGGACACAGAACTATCAATTTAAAATTAAAAGATTTAACTGTGAAATAAAAAAAAATTAAAACTACTTAAACAAATTAGAAAATTACAGTTTTATGATTTACAGATATGATATCATAAACAAGGCCCTGTTTATGGGACTTCCCTGGTGGCTCAGATGGTAAAGCGTTTGCCTACAATGCGGGAGACCTGGGTTTGATCCCTGGGTTGGGAAGGTCTCCTGGAGAAGGAAATGGCAACCCACTCCAGTACTCTTGCCTAGAAAATTCAAAGGATGGAGGAGCCTGGTAGGCTATAGTCCATGGGGTCGCAAAGAGTCGGACATGACAGAGCGACTTCAATGTCAATGTCAATGTCAAACAAGGCCCAAGAAGTAATAACCATCAAAGGAAGGAATGATAAATGTCATTTATCAATGAAGAATTTGAACTGATGAAAAGATATTATAAAATACTTGATATACAAGTAACAAATAAAGAAAATTACCTGCATTGCATATAATCAAAATTGTATTGTCCTCAAAATATTAAAGAATTCCCAAGTATACATAAAACTATCAAACCAGTAGAAAAGATCAATGAAAGACATGAACAGACTTTCCTCAGAAATAAAATATAAGTGATTAATAACATAAAAGCTGTCCCACCTCATCTGTAATCAAAAATATGCAATTAAGACCATGATTATTAGTAACTACTGTTCTTATTTGGAACAAAAAAATGCATATAGTACAAAGTATTGGTGAGAGTATGAAACCTAAAGAACTCAAGTAAATTTCTGGTGGAATATTAATTTGTACAATCATTTTGAAATACAATTCAAAATGATATAACAAAGTTGAATGTGTGAATATGTTATAACCCAACAGTTTAATTCCTGAGTTGATTACATGGTTACAACTCTTGAAAAATATGCACTATGGAAATGCACATAATTCCTCCTAGTAACAGTTAAAAAAAAAACATGAAACATACTAAGTGCCCTTTATGTATATAATAGACAAATAAATTATGGTAAACTCATAAAATGGAATACTGTGAATAAACTACTGCCATATAAGGCAATAGAGGCAAATCTAAAAAATATATAAACAAACAAAAAGGTTGGAGGAAGATGATAGTTTTGCTTGGTTTTGATCTTTGTAGAAACAAAACATCATATTGTTAGACGTTCACAAAAATGTGCTAAGCTGTTTTCAACGTACAGGAATAAAAAAAATTAAGGTGGTTAGGATAGTGTTGTCAGGCATCAGAAGAGTATTATCAGAGAGCAGCAGGGAGTTTTCTTCAATGAAATGAGCAATTTGGGTAGAAATAGCAAATAAGTGTAGCAACTACCTACACCAAGCTATCTAAATTCAGTTTCTTGGTTATACTAGTCACAGTAATAGCTACACATATTTGTTGGTCATTATCTTTGACAGAGCTGGTTATAGAACATGGTCATTGTAGATAGTTATATTACACAGCACTGTTTGCTATAACCTTCTACTGACAACTTTTACCAACTGTACATAAGAGCATAAATACAACAAAGAAATTTACAGTAAGAGTTCTTTTAAGTGAAATCAGAAATTTGGAGTAAATTTGCCATGACCTGTCACCAGAGATCATTTCTCTTACTCCTTCAATACTGTTCAAATGAAACATTAAAATAATTCTATTTTTATTAAAGAAGAACAGCTTGTATTAAAAAAACTGGGGAATTTTATTTTTGAAAGCTAAGCAAAATAATTTAAGAATCACCTCTAATGTATAATTCACATAAACATGTACTCTATTATTCTGTTTATCTTTTATTGTGACTGCATATATAGTTTTAAAAGCTTCTTTTATCTTCTAGTTCAAGAAACTATACTTAAGCCTTCTTATGTATTCACAGTCATTCATTCTAGATTACTTTTTCTTCTTTGAATTTTTATTGAAACATAATACATTTTTGAAAGGTGCAAAAATCACAAATATCAGTATAATTGAATTTCACAAATGGGACATGCTATTTGCCCACACCCTGAGAAGGGGAATAAATAGCATATAAGAAATGTACTTTTTGTGTGTATCTGACTAATTTTGCTTAAAGCGTTTTTGTTAAAATCAGTCATACTCTTGCATATAATATTAGTTCATTCATTCTAAATCTACTATATTATTAATATTGTATTGTGTGGCAACACCATCAATTATCTATTCTGGTTTTGAAGGCTATTTGGGTAGTGTTCAATTTTTTACTGTTACAAATTCATGACCATGAATTTTGAGATGAAATGTATGCATCTTGTTGAATACAGTCCTTGGAGTAAAATTGCAAGTTCATAGGATTTGTATATGTTCAGTTTCAATAGACACTGACAGGTGTCCAAAGGAGTAGTACTGATTTAAATCCCCACCATTTAAATGATTGTAGTGAATGATAGTTTCGGTTGCTCTACATTTTGCTAACACTTGGTACTGCCTTGTGTTTACTTTGCATTTTCCTTTATTTAATAAAGTTGAGAACTTTTTAATATATTTGCCACGTCCATTAAGTTGGTGATGCCAACCAACCATCTCATCCTCTATAGCCCCCTTCTCCTCCTACCCTCAATCTTTCCCAGCATCAAGATCTTTTCCAATGACTTGGTTCTGTGCATCAGGTGCTGAAGTATTGGAGCTTCAGCTTCAGCATCAGTCCTTCCAATGAATATTCAGAGTTGATTTCCTTTAGGATTGATTGGTTTGGTCTCCTTGCTGTTTGGATAGGAAGAATTTATTAATTTGGGAACACTCAATTGAGATACATTTTAGCACCAGAGTCCCTTGGACTTCAAGGAGATGCAACCAGTCCATCCTAAAGGAGATCAGTGCTGAGTGTTTATTGGAAGGAGTGATGTTGAAGCTGAAACTCCAATACTTTGGCCACCTGACGCAAAGAGCTGACTCATTTGAAAAGACCTTGATGCTGGGAAAGATTGAAGGCAGGAGAAGGGGACAACAGAGGACGAGATGGTTGGATGACATCACCAACTCAACGGACATGAGTATGGGTAAATTCCCAGAGTTGCTGATGGACAGGGATGACTGGCATGCTGTGGTCCATGGGGTTGCAAAGAGTCGGACGTGACTGAGCGACTGAACTGAACTGAACTTATGGACCTTTGAAGATGTTCCAAACTAGCTACAAAGTAAGTGGTTCCTAGAACCTGAACAGAGAGATTGCACNTGGCATGCTGTGGTCCATGGGGTTGCAAAGAGTCGGACGTGACTGAGCGACTGAACTGAACTGAACTTATGGACCTTTGAAGATGTTCCAAACTAGCTACAAAGTAAGTGGTTCCTAGAACCTGAACAGAGAGATTGCACTGTTGAGCCACACTGAAATGCTAGCACTGCTATTGCATACAGTAGAGGAAGAGGTCAAGGGTGCAAGGAAATAGGCATGCTGGTATATATATATAATATAATGCCCCAAGACCCAGTAGATGATGTTCTATAATAGATGGGGAAACAGTGGAAACAGGGTCAGATTTTATTTTTTTGGGCTCCAAAATCACTGCAGATGGTGACTGCAGCCATGAAATTAAAAGACGCTTACTCCTTGGAAGAAAAGTTATGACCAAACTAGATAGCATTTTCAAAAGCAGAGACATTACTTTGCCAACTAAGATCCGTCTAGTCAAGGCTATGGTTTTTCCTGCGGTCGTGTATGGATGTGAGAGTTGGACTGTGAAGAAGGCTGAGCGCTGAAGAACTGATGCTTTTGAACTGTGGTGTTGGAGAAGATTCTTGAGAGTCCCTTGGACTGCAAGGAGATCCAACCAGTCCATTCTGAAGGAGGTCAACCCTGGGATTTCTTTGGAAGGACTGATGCTA
>SJYT01008130.1:34874-45682 GCA_006410635.1 Cephalophus harveyi
CTTGGGATTTCTTTGGAAGGAATGATGCTAAAGCTGAAACTCCAGTACTTTGGCCACCTCATGCGAAGAGTTGACTCATTGGAAAAGACTCTGATGCTGGGAGGGATTGGGGGCAGGAGGAGAAGGGGACAACAGAGGATGAGATGGCTGGATGGCATCACGGACTCAATGGACGTGAGTCTGAGTGAACTCCGGAAGTTGGTGATGGACAGGGCGGCCTGGCGTGCTGCGATTCATGGGGTCGCAAAGAGTCGGGCATGACTGAGCGACTGAACTGAACTGATATCTCTAGTACTTGTTTATCTTATATCTGGAAGTTCATACTTTTGACTTCTTTCCAATATCTGGAAGTTTGTACTCTTGATTTCCTTCCATCAATAATAATTATTATTTTATATTAATTATATATATATATATATATACCACAGTTTCTGTATCCATTGATCCATCAGCAGACACTTAGATTGTTTCCATGTCTTGGCTGTTAAGAATAATATTGCTATGACATGAAAGTGCAGATATCTTTCGCAGTTAGTGTTTCATTTCCTTAGGCTATATTCTAGGAAGTGGAATTGCTGAATTGTATGACAACCGCTTATTTTACTGATAAGAAACTGAGGCTCTGATATTGGAACATAATTAAGATATCAGCTATTCAGAAACATAATCAGAACTTACCCTTCACCTTCAGAAACCTCACTGGTCCTTTTCTAATTATCCAGGCTTCTCAGTGTAGGAATTTTTTCGGGTTTGGACATGGAGGTTGGCTATGAGAATGTAGAGCCAACGGGGAGATGAAAGCATGAAGGAACTCCAATGCTGTGTGTAGGATTTAATAAATTTGGTCCTGGGGCATTCATCACCTCCCCGCTACACCTTTACGAGGGACAGAGCTGAGGCCACCGTGCGGCCCCCAGCACTGTGAGGTCGCAGCAGCCCTAGCGTATCCTGGCTGTGCCTGCAGAGGCTCCGTCCCCACCACTGGCCACTCGTTTCCTCGTGTTCCTGCAGAACAAGGCACATGCGTTACTCACAGTAAAAGACTGCTTTTCTTTCCAAATTCAGACTCGGCGTCATTCCTCCAAAGCTGATGAGCTCTCTGGGGCACAGATGCAGTGGTGTGTTTCTTCCATTCCCAGCTCACAACCAGAGAGGTGCTGAAGGGGCGCTGACTGTCTGAGTCTGCCCAAGCTGTGCGTCTCGAACTGGACTGGAAACACTCTGATCCCTCCAGAATGACAGCCACTTCATGGCCATGGGAAAAGGGATGGAAAGAAAAGTCTCCTTTATGTGTAAAACCAAGTCCGTCTTGACTTAGATTGTCTTGTATTTGAGGTTTCTGTGTAGACAATGAATCTCTAAAATATGGGGATCCAGATTTCCTTTTTCTTTCTTATATTTTATTCCTAAGAAGTTTTTCTGTTTAAAAATTTTCACAGGAATAAACTCTGCTTTTTCTTTTAGAAAGACAAAATAACAGATGAAAGAATAGACCCCCTCCCCAACAAGCAAAATAAAAAACCATTTTAACCACATTCTTACTACTGAAAGTAACACTCTGGGGATATTTTAAGATACATATACTTCTAGACTATTTTCTATGTATACATGTTTTCTTTCCTTTTTAAAAAACTTTAAAATGTGGTATCAAGTTATTTACAGAATGTTACCCTAATTAAGATAATTTCTTCCCTGTACAGTTCAGTTCAGTTCAGTCACTCAGTCGTGTCTGACTCTTTGTGACCCCATGATTCGCAGCACGCCAGGCCTCCCTGTCCATCACCAACTCCCGGAGTTCACTCAGACTCACGTCCATCGAGTCCGTGATGCCATCCAGCCATCTCATCCTAGTTGTTGTTTAGTCACTAAGTCTTGTCCAACTCTTTTGGGATCCCATGGACTGTAACCCACAAGGCTCCTCTGTCCATGTTATTTTCCAGACAAGAACACTGGAGTGGTTTGCCATTTCCTTCTAAAGAAGTAGAATTTACTAAAACATTCAGTGATGAGTGACTGTTTTGAGGTCAGAGCTGAAGGAAAAGGAAGCTGTTACCTGACTAGGCTTACTGCCTGTAAGAGTAACAATAGAGGCAAGAGGACCCTGGGAAAGAGATAACAACAGATAACAAGTGGTGCACTCAACTGCCAGGAACCAAGTAGACACAGTATTCATGAGTCACAGGATCAGAATGGCATCCAAGAGCAACTGACTCACAGAGATTATTGATACACGGTATCACAAAAGACAACCAATAAGAGTACTATTAATACCTGCTTTCACTATTGGAGAAAATCAAGGATAAATGACTAGGAGACTAAGAGTACGGTCCCCAGTTAAAAAGTTATATCCCTTGCCTAGTTTCCATATTTGAATAGTTTTCAGATTAGAAATTCATATGCTGGAGAAGAAACTGAAATTTCCAATAGGCATACTGGACAAGCTTTTACATGTCTGTATGCAATGATCAAATTTTATAGGTATTTATATCTGGATAGGGTTCATTTTACTGTATATGTGTTATATTACAATGAAACTTAAAAACAGAAAAATTAATTCAAAGTATGCCCTATCCCACTACCATTCTTTTTTAAATCCTTCACTGGCTACACATTACTTTTAATCTTCTAAACAGCATTCTCTGGACTCTGTTTTATTCTTTTAGCTAATCTTGTACCATTCTTCCCCTTGTGCTCTGGGTTAATGTCACCCTGGCTCTTCAAATAGCATGACTTTCACAGTAGGGTTTATGAATTTGCTAATTAACCCACACACATCTATAATATATCAACATAAGCACCACGTATTTTTAAAAAGCTTTTTCTAAGTTACAAAATCTAGGTAAGTTTCTTTGTTATTATGTTTCTGTGATTCTTACATCTTTCATACAGAGCACTTATTTTGGTATATATTAATACTTAACTATTCATAAGTGCAACTACAGTATATGATTGATACTCTTCTCCCCACAGTTGTCCATAAAATTATTCAGAGCAGGGGTCCATTTGCTTTTCCACATCACTGTATCTCAAAGACTTAACACAATATCTGACACACACCATGTGCTGGATAAATCTCTTTCAAATTATAAGATAAATAAATATTTTCATCATATGATTTTCTCTCTTCATTACCAAAAGGTATTGGGGATTATTTGTTTCTTTATGTGTATTCCCATGTATATTTTAATGGTAAGTATCGAATTTACTGGGTACTCCTATATCTTGTCAGAGAAGGCAATGGCAACTTACTCCAGTACTCTTGCCTGGAAATTCCCAAGGACAGAGGAGCCTGGTAGGCTGCAGTCCATGGGGTCGCACAGAGTCGGACATGACTGAGAGACTTAGCAGCAGCAGCAGACTATATCTTGTCATGTTAAACAGTCAGTAAAAACGATTTTAAACTCATTTCCTTTACAATAATCACAAGTGTGCTGTTGTACTTATTCTGCAGGAATCACAGAGTCAAATGAAATGTTAATTAACATTCAGAGTCTTAAAGCACTACCAAAATATAAAGTCTAAGTAATTACCATTTGAAATAGTCATTAAACTTTAGATGAAGAATAATCGACACTTTACAATCTTTCTGGAATTAGAAATGACCAACCTAGGTAGTTTTGGGAAAGAATTAGATGGTTTAGATAAACATAAAACATTAGCAAGTATCATTTTCTGCAAATATTCACCATTGTTTATGTTTTCAGACTCTGCTTGGCTTAGTAGATTTCTCATCTTATGTGTTTCTCAGAGCATAACATCTAGATGGTTCAAACAGCCATCTGCCTCATTCTATGAAATTTTTATGTCCATTTTTATCTCTCCCCATGCACATCTGGTTGTATTTCTATTGAAACAAATAAAATATTCAGATTTTCTCTTCATATAAGCTTTAAATAATACTTACCAAGTAAGCAAGACACTAGATAAAAGGCAAAATGCAAATAAACATCACAGTGAATTAGTGATCAGTTACCAATATTTGAGTGTAATAATCCAGATTTAACTTACTATGTTATTCATGATTATTTAATTGCAAAAAATTCAGACTAGAGATGTGTGTGATATAAAATTTATGTTCAAAGTTATGAGACAAGACAGACTTTGTTTTAGTGTTTAAAATTTTGCTTAATCCACTTATTTTATGGTGGTTAGCATAGAAATAGTGTTGTATATATGATATATATCTAGAAGCCACATGGTGAAAAAGAGACAATATGTAAGTGATAATTTCTGTCATTATCCCTTGGGTACATTCTCACTGTCTGAATTCCTGTGCTCACAGCTTGATAGATAAATAAATTCTAAATTTAGACTGAGAAGGAATAAATCTTTAACTTAGAAGTTGAATAAAAACCTTTTTTGAACAGATGACTATTTCCCTAAAGAAATAAGCAGTCAGGTCTGACACATGGCAAGGCCACTGATTCAATGTTTATTTAGAAATAAAATTAAATTATATGGTAATGAATTTCCCAAGCACATGTGGATCTCTGTATTAGTGCTAACATATCAAGTCTTTTATTTTTTCTTGAACATTATTTAATACATTTAAAATGATTGCCTTGATAGATCCAATTGTTTGTGATAGAGTGGTGAGTTCAAATTATTGTTGTTATTCAATTGCTAAGTCATGTTCAACTCTTTGCAACCCCATGGGCTGCAGTATGTGAGGTTTCCCTGTCCTTCACTATCTCCTAGAGTTTGCTCAAATTCACTGAATCAGTGATGCTATCTAACCATCTCCTCTATCAAGATAATTACATTTTTACGGCACAATGTCAGAATAATTAAATTCCCATAGCCACATTACCACCAAGCTATTTTATGCAATATTCAAAAATGTTTAAGAATGCCAAAGGACTTATACTGGCAAAACTCCTCCTATACTCTTTATCTTACAGAGCTAGATTTTTATTTCATTAATAAAGGAAACTATTTTCTGCCTCAGCTCTGTATTTCAGATGCTTCACATAGAGCTAGCATAGTCAAGTTTCAATAATTACTTGTTAAAGTCATCAGTAAAAAATGAGTAACAAATGACATAACTAAAAGTATGATTTAATGAGATTGAAAACCTACAAAACTGCATTGAAAGGGAATATGTGGTGAAAAAGGATTATGAAATCTTTAAAAAAATATCTACCTAAAACCCCTCTGGCAGAACAAGGGGTTTAAAGTAAGAGATGTCAAGGAAAAAAAAAAAACTCTCAGGAATTGTCCTCAATCAACTGGAAGATGCTGGGTTGTTTACTAAACCCAGAATAGAGGTTCTAACTATATCTATGCCGCTGTTCTATTTACTTGCTCACTCATGTTTGACTCCTTGCCGCCCCACAGACTGTGGCCCTCCTAGCTCCTCCATCCGTGGGATTTTCCAGGTAAGAAAATTGGAGTGGGTTGCCATTTCTTTCTGCAGGGAATCTTCCAAGCCTGGGATCAAACCTACATCTCTTACTTGATAATTAAAGGGAAAAAACAGAAATGGTAAAAGTTGGAGGTATTTACTTTACAGTGCCTGGTATTAATGTGTCACTCACTATGCGATGGGAATAAACAACACCCTTCCTACTCCCCAGTTAGTTGGCAAAACTATGATCAGACTGTGCAAAATTAGACTAAAAAAAGGTCACATTTGATTTTGTTATTATTAATTAATCAACAGTGACATTATTTTCCAAGGTAAGAGCACAAATATTTTCTAAGGAAAGTAGCCTGCATGGAAAAAGAGTGAGTTGTGAACAATACAACTAGTCATATGCATTCATAGCTCACAGGTAGATTTTAGCATGTAGAGAAATATTTAGAAATGTGCCTTCTTATTCAATCACTATTTCACTAATTTAATCATGTTCATCCTGTGTTTATTCCTGACATGAAGGAGTTTGGCTGAGTATGTATGGTTTTAGGGTCACTCACAAGGGTGTAACAGAGCTACTGTCTGGGGTTAAAATATCTGAATACTTGATGGAGTCTGAAGAATCCATTCTAGTCTCACTCACCAGGATGTTTGCAAGTGGTTTCGTTACTCATCACATGAACTTTTCTATAAGGCCATTAACAACATGATCCTTAAATTCCCCAGAGCTAGGGATCTAAGAGAGGAAGAGAATGCATACAACAGAAACAGATGCCACTGTTCCATTTATAAAATTATCTTGAAAACCACATATCATAATTTGTACAAAATCCTATTGTTCACACAGACCCACCCTGAGGCAATGTAGGAAAGAATCACACAAAATGTGAAGGACGAGATGTGGGGATAACTGGGAGTATCTTGGAGCTGACCACCTCACTACTTAAGCATTTGTGCCTCTGTCCCCACTTATATTAACTGTCAGATGTAACTTAAAATGGTAAGTGTGTCTTAGTGGTAGTAGTGTTAGTCACTCAGTTGTGTCCAACTCTTTGTGACCCCACGGACTGTAGCTACCAGACTCCACTGTCCATGGGCTTCTCCAGGCAAGAATATTGGAATGGATTGCCATTCTCTTCTCCAGAGGACCTTCCTGACCCAGGGATCAAACCCAGGTCTCCTTCATTGCAGGCAAATTCTTTACCATTGGAGCTACAGGGAAACTCCAAGTGTGTCTTACCTTATGATTTTGTAGGACTGATAAGATTCATTTCATGATGAAGGATTTTGGGTATATAGTCACTTGATGTTCCATGGTCAGCCATGCTCTCTCTCACAGAAACCATTAGCATGCTGGGAGTTGTTTTTTCAAAGCGCTGAACTTCCTGCAGAAGATGTAATGGACCTGCTTCAGAAGCCCATTATTCTAGGTTATGATTCTCCCATGGCTCTTGTCTCATCATTTATATAGTATCTTTTCTCACTTTTGATAGCATTAAAACCAAATCACCTTCCTGATTCAGTGGTCCAAGGGACAGAGTTGCTTACATTGCTTACATTATAGTCTAGACTCGCTACAGAGCAAATTTCTGTTCTAGGCTTTACACACAACAGTTAGCCCTTGGTAACATCACTGTATGAGTCACAACATTTTTTCCTAGATGTGTAGTATACCATCTCCAGAATTCTCAGAGGCTCACTGGGCACTGAGCTTCCTTCTTTGTGGTAGGAGACATAAAATGCAATAATTTGTCTTTTAATTTGGGTTTATCCCAGTATGCCCTTGATAATGTGGCCCCTAAATATTCTATAGTTGTGAGCTCTCCATCACTGTAGTTTTGAAAGAGAGATAGGCGGCTTGTCTCTTCAGTTCATAGATTTTCAGATTGAAAGAAATATATCTCGGAGCTACACTTAACAAAACCTGATGAGCTGTATTTGCATCTAAACCTGAGGAAATCTTACACTTTGATTCTGTAATGGGATGGCACTTCTGTGTTTTGTGAGAGAATATAAATTAATCTTACATGTGGGGAAGAACATGACCCTCCTTTGGGAGTCCGAGGGCAGACTGTAGTGTCAGGTTTCAACTGGCCTTCAGTCTTCCTTGCCTAGTGGATTCAATCTCTGTGTATGGCCCCTCTTCACATTAAATAGGGCTGACATATATTAATATCACCAGTGTGCATGCATGCTAAGTCCCTTCTGTCCTCTCTGACTCTGTGTGATGCTATGGACTGTAGCCTGCCAGACTTTTCTGTCCATGGGATCCCCAGGCAAGAATACTGGCATGGATTGCCATGCCCTCCTCCAGGGGCTCTTTCTGACCTCGGATCAAACCCACATGGCTTATGTCTCTTGCACTGGTGGCAGGGTTCTTTACCACGGGTACCACCTGGAAAGCCCTAATATCACTAGGATGTTGTATAAATGATGGAGTGTGACTTCTAAAATCAGGTCATAAAAAACTGTTGCTTTCATCTTGTCCTCTTAAATTAAGACGTCTTGACAATAGTCAGAGTTTAACTGAGACCTTATTCCAATAGTTACCTGAGTGATATCTTGGCAGCACATGCTCCAACCCCAGTCAAGCCTTCAGATGACACTAGCTCTAGTTGACATCTCAATTGCAACCTCTTGAAAGATCCCAAGAAAGAACAATGTGGCTAAGCTGCCCCTGAATTTCTGATTCACAGAAACTTGAAATTACTAAATGTTTGTTGTTTAAAACCTCTGAGTTTTTTTAAACATCAGTAATTAGCTAATAAAGCTAAACCTAGCCTGGAAAGAAAAGCAGTGGACTTTGTATTCAAATGGACCATCTGTAATGTTTGGCAGGATATCTAATTTGGAGATCTAGTATTCAGCAAGACTGAATGTATAATACACATCAATAAATATTGATTGAAGGCTTTCCAATAGGTTTATAAGTTATCTGATCTACTGCCATCATGGATGTTAATTAAATCGGAACGAGATTTGGAATCTTTCTTTTTTTTTGAAAGTTCCTCCCCACCATGAAATAGAGGTAGGCAATAAAGCTGCTTTTACACAACAACATTTCTAGGGATTAATTGCAAAAAAAGAACCAAGTTGAATTTCAAAATTTCCTTTTTTTTTTTCCTTCCTAACAAGAGAAGAAGGAAAGCCAGCACTCAGAATGAATTGATGGGAATGATATGGTAAACTTTAGACAAACAATTTTAACCATATTAATAATGAATACACAGAGTTGGATGTAACTGAAGCTACTTAGCATATGCACACACACACACGTCTGTACATATACACCTCTACAAGGAATCCCACGTATGCTACTGAAATACTTTGATTTTTTTGCTCAGAAGGTACCTTTCTCAGAAGATAAGTATTTGGAGACAGATACTGCAAGGAATACAGCTACAAGCTATAGATGAGAGTCACTCTGCCTTGTAACTTTTATGTAGGGAGGTCATCGTCATTTAGTCACTAAGTTGTGTCCGACTCTTGTGACCCCATGGACTGTGGCCTGACAGGCTCCTCTCTTCATGGGATTCTCCAGGCAAAGATACTGGAGTGGGTTGTCATTTCCTTCTCCAGGGGATCTTCCTGACCCAGGAATTGAACCTGAGTCCCCTGCATTGCAGGCAGATTCTTTACCAACTGAGCTACAAGGAAAGTCCCCATGTAGGCAAGTATCTGAAGGTAAGCTCAAATCCGCAAAATTCCTTTAAAGTTTAATTCTGCCCAAAGTATCTTAGATTTTTTAAATTTTTCTTCCTTACAGAATGAAACAGATCTTATCTTACAAAAATTACTTTTATTTATTTATTTGAAGATAAAAATAAGAAGTGATACAATTAAACTCATTTTAAATCATCTTGGGAAGGACTGAAAGTGAAAGTCTCACTGTCGTGTCTGACTCTTTGTAACCTCCTGGGCTATACAATCTGTGGCATTCTCCAGGCCAGAATACTGGAGTGGGTAGCTTTTCTTTTCTCCAGGGGATCTTTCCAACCCAGGGGTAGAACCCAGGACTCCCACATTGCAGGTGAAATCTTTACCAGATGAGCCACAGGGAAGTCCTTGGGAAGGATTAGAAATGTTTAAATAAGCATTTTATCACCATGGTTGGAAAACAGTGGAGCCTCATCTGTGGTTAAGTCAGTACAAAATTAGAATTCTTGCAATCACTTAATTAGCTTGTTATGTGTCCTATAACATATTTGAATTTGCATCGTGTCTAAGAAATATAAAGGCTAAGAGCTGCAGATTTTGTTGAAACAGTGCAAAGCAATGGTTCTTCTGGGAGCTAGGTGTGCTTCTTTCCATTGACGATAGGTGCCTTTCCCTTGTATACTCTGTATCACAAGTCACACTGGGGCCTTTTGAAATCAAATGCAACCACAAGTATGCCTTGCATAAAGGGCCCTCAGCAATAAGTTGCTGGTTTTAGGTCATCATACACTTTTGGAAGGGAAGTGGGAGAGGGCTAAATGGCCAGTCAGAGAAGAGGCATTGACCTGTCTAGGGAGCTCCTTGACAAGTACAGGCACCTAGGGAGGCTCCCCTTGAGGAAACCATGAAAACTCTCAATTAAAAAGAAAAGACATATCAACATTGAGACTCTGGATACCTAGAGGAAATCTGAGACAGACTATCTTGTGCGAATTAATTAAGACTTTTTCTTTCATTTAGCCCTTCTCTATATCCTCAATTCCAATCTTAGATGTATAAGATACTGTTTTGGAAGGGTGAAGGAGTAGAAGATGACTAACGGAGAACTCAACCATGGTCCCCTTCCTCACTGTCAGCTTCATGGCCCAGAGGAATCTCAAACTGGCAGAAGGGACAAGCTTTCATGTTAAATGAAGTTGAGTGTTGAGATGATTAAGCTGGCCTGGCTATTTCTCTTATTACCTCAGAGTAAAAATTCATGATCACCTTTACAGCCAAATGTCAGAAATTGGTACACTGAGTAGATTTGAAGATATTGGGCTGGCCGAAAATTTCGCTTGGATTTTTCATAAGATCGTTCAGAAAAACCTGAATGAACTTTTTGGCCATCCCAGTATGTGAGGTAGAGTGGGAAAAATGAAGTTTACTTTCTGATTCTACCTTATTGAGTACTCATTACATAGAAGAAAAAAATATAAGTAGTACCAGGTTCATAGTAAGTACTCAGAAAACATCGATTTTATTATTTATTACTTCTATTGCATCAGTTCAGTTCAGTTCAGTCGCTCAGTTGTGTCCGACTCTTTGCGACCCCATGAATCGCAGCACGCCAGGCCTCCCTGTTCATCACCATCTCTCGGAGTTCACTCAGACTCACATCCATCGAGTCAGTGATGCCATCCAGCCATCTCATCCTCGGTCGTCCCCTTCTCCTCCTGCCCCCAATCCCTCCCAGCATCAGAGTCTTTTCCAATGAGTCAACTCTTCGCATGAGGTGGCCAAAGTACTGGAGTTT
>SJYT01008130.1:45889-56442 GCA_006410635.1 Cephalophus harveyi
AGTCCAAGGGACTCTCAAGAGTCTTCTCCAACACCACAGTTCAAAAGCATCAATTCTTCAGCGCTAGGCCTTCTTCACAGTCCAACTCTCACATCCATACATGACCACAGGAAAACCCATAGCCTTGACTAAACGGACCTTAGTCGGCAAAGTAATGTCTCTGCTTTTGAATATGCTATCTAGGTTGGACATAACTTTTCTTCCAAGGAGTAAGCGTCTTCTAATTTCATGGCTGCAGATCGGTGTATATACATTTTCAGCATTGAAAAGAAAATCTACTTTCATTTTTTGCCAAGGATGACATAGATACTGACATCCCATGGCAAAATGTTGATGTTTTACGTATAAACTTCATCTTTCTTGTTCAAATATGTTTTTGTTCAGAAGGACCATTTTTCCTTTTTTTTTTTTTTTTTTTGGGAAGGGGTAGGGCTTTTTTCAAAAAGTGATCATTAAATTTTTCATGGGTGAAAAAGATATAATTCATTGTAAAAGTTGTTCTGATACATTGTTTACTTACAGTAAATACAATGCAACCAAACATGGTATATGCAAAAGGTTTGTAGATATTGAGAGTCTTGCTCCTGGCCAAAACCCAGTGTATGATCTTTCAGGCCTGGCCTTAAGCAATTATGTGGCATTGTCTAGCAGGAGTTTCAGTCAAGGACTCAAGGCTGCCAAGACCAGCCAAGCTTATAAGTATATTAGCATTTCTAGGCCAGGCATCTTTATCCTGAGGCCATTTTCCTAGACGACCTTGGTAAGACAGTTTTCTCCATTAGACCCTGCTTTTCTAATACTAGCCCTCTCCTCTCTCCATCATCTGGCTCTTCAGGTCCATAAGGACACTTTGCAGGCATCTTTGTTCAGTGAGAAGATTACTCCAGTTTCTGCTGCAAGTCACCTGACCCTCTTCCATTACTATTCAGTGGGGGGAAATGAAACAGTTGGGAGTTGGCACCTTTATTTTCTGCCTCTTACTTTTACTGTCACAATAAATGAATACAAGCTCAATTGCTACTTTCCGTTTAGCTCATTGTTCTAACTGACCACTTCTGCTCCTGGCAAACTCAACAGATGAAGCTTTCATTAGAATCTCAAAGAGGACTGGTACTCCCAGGATGATAAAGTATCTTGCTTGTTGAGTCTTCGACCATCTAGAAGCTTAGCTGTGTGACTAAGAATAAGAATGGATTTGAAGAAGTCTCTCAACCATAATACAATGTGTTTTTCAAATACTTGTTGAAGGGATCAAGGAAGCCCTTGATCCACAATGAAGCAGACCAAGAAGCATATATAATAAAAGCTATATTTCCTATAGTAGTAAATATGTACAAAGCTCAGCTCTCTGCACATAACGTTTTTTTTTTATCTTGTTTAAGCAATAAAACAGACCTAAGAGGTGGGTGTTATTAGTATTCTCATTTTATTAAAAACAAACTAAAGCAAAGAGTGACTAAGAAATCCTAACAGTATTATACAACTAGTATGATGTTTGACCACAAAGTCTGGTTTCTCAACCACAGTATTACCTTCTATAGCTAAAATAAAAACTCTTTATCCTTACACTCTTGGGAAAATTTCCATAAGACCAAATTTATCCAGAATATATCATTTGTCTTATAATTTACCTTAATAGATAGGGCATAATAAAAACTTAGTAGGCATGAGTATTCTTAACAGTTTTTATTTCCTTAATTATCACCCATTCAGCTACCTTCAATCCCATGAACTTATACCAACTTTTCCACTATATTTGATCCTAAACTACAATACCCATATACGTTTTTGTTAGACCTGTCATATTTAGGCAAGTGAGTCATTTTATAGGTCATTAACTCTGATGTTTTGTTTTTCTAATAGCAAATAGTATTGTATAATCTGCAAGACACTACTTACACTCCGAATCTTAGAGTTCATGTTTCCATTCCCATATCCTAATATTCAGTTCATTTCAGTTCTGTTGCTCAGTCGTGTCTGGCTCTTTGTGATCCCATGAACCACAGCACACCAGGCCTCCCTGTCCATCACCAACTCCTGGAGTTTATGCAAACTCATGTCCATTGAGTTGGTGATGCCATCCAACCACCTCATCCTCTGTCTTCCACTTCTCCTCCTACCATCAATCTTTCCCAGCATCGGGATCTTTTCAAATGAGTCAACTCCTCACATCAGGTGGACAAAGTATTGGAGCTTCAGCTTCAACATCAGTCCTTCCAATGAACACCCAGCATTGATCTTCTTTAAGATGGACTTGTTGGATCTCCTTTCAGTCCAAGGGACTCTCAAGAGTCTTCTCCAATATCACAGTTCAAAGGCATCAATTCTTCAGTGGTCAGCCTTCTTTGTAGTCCAACTTTCACATCCATACATGACTACTGGAAAAATAATAGCCTTGACTAGATGGACCTTTGTTGGCAAAGTAATGTCTCTGCTTTTTAATATGCTGTCTGCTGCTGCTGCTGCTGCTAAGTCGCTTCAGTCATGTCCGGCTCTGTGCGACCCCAGAGACAGCAGCCCAGCAGGCTCCTCCGTCCATGGAATTTTCTAGGCCAGAGTACGGGAGTGGGTTGCCATTGCCTTCTAGGTTGGTCATCACTTTCCTTCCAAGGAGTAAGCATCTTTTAATTTCACGGCTCCAATCACCATCTGCAGTGATTTTGGAGCCCCCCAAAATAAAGTCAGCCACTATTTCCATTGTTTCCCCATCTATTTGCCATGAAGTGATGGAACCAGTTGCCATGATCTTAGTTTTCTGAATGTTGAGTTTTAAGCCAACTTTTTCACTCTCCTTTTTCACTCTCATCAAGAGGCTTTTGAGTTATTCTTCACTTTCTGCCATAAGGGTGGTGTCATCTCCGTATCTGAGGTTATTGATATTTCTCCCAGCAATCTTGATTCCAGCTTGTGCTTCCTCCAGCCCAGCATTTCTCATGATGTAATCTATATAAGTTACATAAGCAGGGTGACAACATACAGCCTTGACATACTCCTTTTCCTATTTGGAACCAGTCTGTTGTTCCATGTCCAGTTGTAACTGCTGCTTCCTGACCTGCATACAGATTTCTCAAGAGACAGGTCAGGTGGTCTGGTATTCCCATCTCTTTCAGAATTTTCCACAGTTTATTGTGATCCACACAGTCGAAGCTTTTGGCATAGTCATTCAAGCAGAAATAGATGTTTTTCTGGAACTCTTTTGCTTTTTTGATGATCCAGCAGATGTTGGCAATTTGATCACTGGTTCCTCTGGCTTTCCTAAAACCAGCTTGAACATCTGGAAGTTCATGATTCAAGTATTGCTGAAGGCATATGGTATTCTTGAGAATCACCAACAAATTGTTATATACCATGAACCACCACTTTTTGAAAGTGGCACATTTTGTGCTATATTTTATATTCTCTATTTCCAATCATTTAAAAAATTGTAAAACTTTTTGTGATTTATGAATACAAATATAAATCACTAACAGCTAGAGAAAGAAGAGCTATCTTGGTTTCATATACAAAACTGGACTTTGGCATGAGACAGACAATGTTGCTAATCTTAACTCTAGCTCTGAAAAACTGCATTATTTTGGAGAAGTATTCACTTGTCTTGAGTCTCAGTCTCTTCACTGTGAAAGGAGGATTACCCTCAATTTGCAGTTATTTTGAAAAAAATCTAGGTAATGTATCAAAAATACTTGGCTCACTGCTTGACAGCCAATAATATAAAGGTCAAACCATTTTTGACATCTCAGCTTCTCTTAAGATCTTTATACTTTTTATCTGATTTGATTTAATCCTCACAAGAACGTTATGTAGTGCAGACTTGTTGCAAGAAATGATGTTGTCCTCATTTCTTCATTTTCTGAAAAAAGGCATATACATACTCTATTTCATATTTTATTATTGAAACCAGTTCTGTGGACTGAATTAATGTCCCTCACAAAATTCATATATTGAAACCCTACCTCCCAATGTAACCATAGTTAGAGATGGGACCTTTGGGAGGTAATTAAAATCAAATGAGGGCATGAGGGTAGAGCTCTCATGATGGCATTAGTGGTTTTATAAGAATAAAGGAAGGTTGTTCTCTCTCTCTGCCATTGATGACACAGAGAAAAGGTGGCTCTCTGCTGACAGAAAGAGGGGCTTTAGCAGGTACCATCTGAGGACACCTTGATCATGGACTTCTAGATGTTGATCTTAGCTTCCAGGACTATGAGAAGTAAATGTCTATTGTTTAAGAGAGCCAGTCTACAGTATTTCGGTATAGCAGCCCAAATAGATTAACACAAGCTGAGATGTAATACCAATATACCCTTATTATTTAAAATAATAATCTGATTGCAATGTTTATTCCAGCAACTGAATTTCACTTATCAAGTTGTATATACTTTTAATAGCTCCATCAAACAACCATTTCCTTTTTCTCTCATGCATTGTTCTTTCCTAATAATACCATCTAAAATATAATCCCCTTATTCTGTTTTCTTTTCTCAAGAGAGACATTACATTCTTGAGGACAGAGATCATTTTTTTTTTAACTTTTAATTTTGTGTAACCCATAGCAGAACCTTACTAAATACTTAATGGAGCTTATGAAACAATGTGATGGAAGGAGATTAACTTTTATTCTACATACTTGTACTATTTGATTATGTTGAGGAGAAGGATGTGTTATTTATTTACTTTATTGAAAAAAATCATAAATACTTTATATAGTTTTAGCTCATTCATGTATATTTCATAGGTATATATAGAGAAAGTTATATATAGATATATAATATGAATATATATATATATAAAGAAAGAGAGAGTTATACACACACACACACATGACAATATGACACACGCATGTTCTAATGGATTATGGCTTATGATATACTTTACCTTGTCAACCTCATTGGAGTCTTAACAGTACTGTCTTTAAATATTGATACTTAAAATTGGTGACTGGCAGTTTGGTCAAAATTTCTGTTTTATTTTACTTTTGTCTGTGACTGTTTACAAATGAGCTATACATCTTTAAAAGAAATAATGCCAGGTTAACATCTCTTTCCATGATGATTCTCTTCACTCATCTTTAATGTGGTAAAGAACACTAAAAAACTACTTTTCTCTCAAAACATTTCCCAATGTTTCTCTCTCTCTTTACCCACATAAAATTATTCAGCTATTCTGCTTTAATAAAATATTATATAGCATTAAATAACTTGGGGGAATGCAACAGAGACACTATGAATATTTCCGTAATAACCACAAATGCATCAAGCCTTGGAGTTCACTATTCTGTGAATGTGAAATTCACTTTTCTGGGCTTCTCTGGTGGTCCAGTGGTTAGGAGTCTGCCTGCTAGAGAGGGGACACAGATTCGATCCCTGGCCCAGAAGATTCCACATCAGTTCAGTATCAGTTCATTCAGTCATGCCCAATATTTGCAACCCATGGACTGCAGCATGCTAGGCTTCCTTGTCCATCACCAACTCCCAGAGCTCACTCAAACTCATGTCCATCGAGTTGGTGATGCTATCCAACCATCTCATTCTGTCATCCCCTTCTCCTCCTGCCTTCAAACCTTCCAAGCATCAGCATCTTTTCCAATGAGTCAGTTCTTCACACCAGGTGGCCAAGTATTGGAGCTTCAGCTTCAGCATCAGTGCTTCCAATGAGTATTCAGGAATGATTTCCTTTAGAATTGACTGGTTTGATCTCTTTGCAGTCCAAGGGACTCTCAAGAGTCTTCTCTAACACCACAGTTCAGAAGCATCAATACTTCCATGCTCAGTTTTCTTTATGGTCCAACTCTCATATCCATACATGGCTACTGAAAAAACCTTAGCTTTGACTAGATGGACATTTTTTTTTGTAAAGTAATGTCTCTGCTTTTTAATATGCTGTCTAAATTGTCATAAGTTTCCTTCCAAGGAACAAGTGTCTTATAATTCCATGGCTGCAGTCTCTGTCTGCAGCAATTTTGGAGCTCAAGAAAATAGTCTGCCACGGTTGCCATTGTTTCCCTGTCTATTTGTCATGGAGTGATGGGACCAGATGCCATGATCTTAGTTTTCTGAATGTGGAGTTTTAAGCTGGGTTTTCCATTCTCCTCTTTCACTTTCATCAAGAGACTCTTGAATTCCTCTTTGCTTTCTGCCATAAGGGTGGTGTCATCTGCATACCTGAATTTATTGATATTTCTCCCAGCAATCTTGATTCTAGCTTGTACTTCATCCAGCCTGGCATTTCACATGATATACTCTGCATATAAGTCAAATAAGCAGGGTGACAACATACAGCCTTGATGTATTCATTTCCCAATTTGGAACCAGTCCATTGTTCCATATCTAGTTCTAACTGTTGCTTCTTGACCTGCATAAAGATTTCTCCAAAGGCAGGTAATAGGGCCTGGTATTCACAGCTCTTGAAAAATTTTCCACAGTTTGTTGTGATTCACAGAGTCAAAGGCTTTGGTATAGTCAATAAAGCAGAAGTAGATGTTTTACTGGAACTCTTTTGCTTTTTTCTATGATCCAACTGATGTTGGCAATTTGATCTCTGGTTCCTCTTTTTCTAAATCCAGCTTGAACATCTGGAAGTTCATGTTCATGTTTTGTTGAAGCCTGGCTTTGACAATTTTGAGCATTACTTTCCTAGCATGTGAAATGAGTGCAATTCTGTGGTATTTTGATCATTCTTTGCCATTGCCTTTCTTTGGGATTGGAATGAAAACTTACCTTTTCCAGTCCTATGGCCACTGTTGAATTTTCCAGATTTGCTGGCATATTGAGTGCAGCACTTTCACAGCATCATCATTTAGGATTTGAAATAACTTAGCTAGAATTCCATCACCTCTACTAGCTTTGTTCATAGTGATGCTTTGTAAGGCTCATTTGACTTCACATTCCAGGATGTCTGGCTCTAGGTGTGTGATCACACCCTCAAGTTTATCTGGGTCACTAAATCTTTTTTATATAGTTTGTGTGTTTTTGCCACCACTTCTTAATATCTTCTGCTTCTGTTAGGTGCATACCATTTCTGTCTTTTATTGTGCAGATCTTTGCATGAAATGTTCCTTTGGTATCTCTAGTTTTCTTGAAGAAATCTCCAGTCTTTCCCATTCTGTTGTTTTCCTCTATTTCTTTGCCTTGATCACTGAGGAAGGCTTTCTTATCTCTCCTTGCTATTCTTTGGAACTCTGCGTACAGATGGGTATATCTTTCCTTTTCTCCTTTGCCTTTCACTTCCCTTGTTTCCTCAGCTATTTGTAAGGCCTTGTCAGACAACCATTTTGCCTCCTTGCATTTCTTTTCTTGGGGATTGTCTTGATCCCTGCTTCCTGTACAATGTCACAAATCTCCACTCATAGTTCTTCAGGCACTCAGTCTGTCAGATCTAATCCCTTGAATCTATTTCTCACTTCCACTGTATAATCCTAAGAGATTTGCTTTAGGTAATACCTGGATGGTCCAGTCGTTTTTCCTACTTTCTCCAATGTAAGTCTGAATTTTGAAATGAGCAGTTTATGATCTGAGCCACAGTCAGCTCCCCATCTTGATTTTGGTGAGTGTATCTTCTCCATCTTCGGTTGCAAAGAATAAAACCAGACTGATTTTGGTACTGACCATCTTGTGATGTCCATGTATAGAGTCATCTCTGATGTTGTTGGAAGAGGGTGTTTGCTATGACCAGTGGGTTCTCATGGCAAAACTCGATTAGCTTTTGCCCTGCCTCATTCTGTACTGCAAGGCCAAACTTGCCTGTTACTCTAGGTATCTCTGAACTTCCTGCTTTTGCATTTTAGTCCCCTCTGATGAAAAAGACATCTTTTTTAGGAGTTAGTTCTAGAAGGTCTTGTAGGTCTTCAGAGAACTGTTCAACTTCAGCTTCTTCAGTATTATTACTTGGGCCATAGACTTGGATTACTGTGATATTGAATGGTTTGCCTTGGAAGTGAACAGAGATCATTCTGTCGTTTTTGAGATTGCATTCAAGTATTGCATTTCAGACTCTCTTGTTGACTATGATGGCTACTCCATTTCTTCTATGGGATTATTGCCCACAGTAGTAGATATAGTGGTCATCTGAGTTAAATTCACCCATTCCAGTCCATTTTAGATTGCTGACTCCTAATTATGGCCAAGCTAGACAGCATATTAAAAAGCAGAGACATTACTTTGCCAACAAAAGTCCATCTAGTCAAGGCTATGGTTTTTCCAGTGTTCATGTATGGATATGAGAGTTGGACTATACAGAAAGCTGAGCACTGAAGAATTGATCTTTTTGAACTGTGGTGTTGGAGAAGACTCTTGAGAGTCCCTTGGACTGCAAGGAGATCCAACCAGTCCATCCTAAAGGAGATCAGTCTTGGGTGTTCATTGGAAGGACTGATGTTGAAGCTGAAACTCCAATACTTTGGCCACCTGATGCGAAGAGCTGACTCATTTGAAAAGACCCTAATGCTGGGAAAGATTGAGGGCAGGAATAGAAGGGGATGACAGAGGATGAGATGGTTGGATGGCATCACTGACTCCATTGACATTGGTTTGGGTGAACTCCGGGTGTTGATGATGGACAGCGAGGTCTGGCGTGCTATGTATGGTTCTTGGGGTCACAGAGTCGGAAACGACTGAGCAACTGAACTGAACTGACTGAAAATGTCAATATTCACTTTTGTCATCTTTGGCAACAGGCCACACAGCTGTGTGACTGAGAGGAGCTACCCCTCTGCCAAGTACTAGGCAGCGACCAGGAGGAGCTACCCCACGTACGAGGTCAGGGGAGGCAGCTAAAAGGAGCAACCCCATGGGCAAGGAGGAGAGGTTGCGCAGGCTCAGGAGGGTCAAAAGGACCTACTCCATGTCCAAGGTCAGAAGAAGCGGCTGTGAGGAGATACCCCTCACCCAAGGTAAGGAGTGGCGGCTGGGCTTTGCTGGAACAGCCATGAAGAGATACCCCACATCCAAGGTAAAAGAAACCCAAGTAAGATGGTAGGTGTTGCGAGAGGGCATCAGCAGGCAGACACACTGAAACCATAATCACAGAAAACTAGCCAATCTGATCACACGGACCACAGCCTTGTCTAACTCAATGAAACTAAGCCATGCCATGTGGGGCCACCCAAGATGGACAGGTCATGGTAGAGAGGTCTGACAGAATGTGGTCCACTGGAAAAGAGAATGGCAAACCGCTTCAGTATTCTTGCCTTAAGAACCCCATGAACAGTATGAAAAAGCAAAATGATAGGATACTGAAAGGGGAACTCCCAGGGTAGGTAGGTCCCCAATATGCTACTGGAGATCAGTGGAGAAATAACTCCAGATAGAATGAAGGGATGGAGCCAAAGCAAAAACAATACCCATTTGTGGATGTGACTGGTGATAGAAGCAAGGTCCAATGCTGAAAAGAGCAATATTGCATAGGAACTTGAAATATCAGGTCCATGAATCAAGGGGAATTGGAAGTGGTCACACAGGAGATGGCAAGAGTGAATATCGACATTCTAGGAATCAGCGAACTAAAATGGACTGGAATGGGTGAATTTAACTCAGATGACTATTATATCTACTACTGTTGGCAGGAATCCCTTAGAAGATATGGAGTAGCCATCATGGTCAACAAAAGAGTCTGAAATGCAGTACTTGGATGCAATCTCAAAAACGACAGAATGATCTCTGTTCCTTTCCAAGGAAAATCATTGAATATCATGGTAATCCAAGCCTATGCTCCAACCAGTAACACTGAAAAAGCTGAAGTTGAATGGTTCTATAAAGACCTACAAGACCTTTTAGAATTAACACCCAAAAAAAAAGATGTCCTTTTCATTATAGGGGACTGGAATGCAAAAGTAGGAAGTCAAGAAACACCTAGAGTAACAGGCAAATTTGGCCTTGGAGTATGGAATGAAGCAGGGCAAAGGCTAATAGGGTTTTGCCAAGAAAACGCACTGGTCATAACAAACACTGTCTTCCAACAACACAAGAGATAACTCTACACATGGACATCACCATGATCAACACCTAAATCAGAGTGATTATATTCTTTGCAGCCAAAGAGAGAGAAGCTCTATACAGTCAGTAAAAACAAGACCGGGAGCTGAGAGTGGCTCAGATCATGAGCTCCTTATTGGTAAATTCAGACTTAAATTGAAGAAAGTATGGAAAACCACTAGACCATTCAGGTATGTCCTAAATCAAATCCCTTATGATTATACAGTGGAAGTGAGAAATAGATTTAAGGGCCTAGATCTGATGGACAGATTGTCTGATGAACTATGGACAGAGGTTCATGACATTGTACAGGAGACAGGGATCAAGACCATCCCCATGGAAAAGAAATGCAAAAAAGCAAAATGGCTGTCTGAGGAGGCCTTACAAATAGCTGTGAAAAGAAGAAAAGTGAAAAGCCAAGGAGAAAAGGAAAGATATAAGCTTCTGAATGCAGAGTTCCAAAGAATAGCAAGCAGAGGAAAAAAAAGCCTTCCTCAGTGATCAATGCAAAGAAATAGAGGAAAACAACAGAATGGGAAAGACTAGAGATCTCTTCAAGAAAATTAGAGATACCAAGGGAACATT